>JBAMJV010014738.1:0-25564 GCA_037951105.1 Echinarachnius parma
GTAGAGTCTAAATACATGTGACAATTTACCAGGATCAACAGATATGAACGCGTACTTTTGAAAGTATTAACCACAAAAAACATACATATTACATCACAACATGACACAGATGAACATAACTTACATTACCGGTGGGAAATAGGAGACAATTATACAATACATGCTCAAATATTATTAACGAGTATATATCTTTTCCATTGGAAATCTACTAGACAATTACATAAAAATATTTACAACAATGACATAACTTTTTTTTAAAATAGGCAGCAAATTATTTTCTTTCATTTTTATCCTTATTATCTTGTATATATGTAAGCAAATTTTCATTATAATTTTGATCAAGATCACTTTGATTTTCATTTATAATTTTGATCAAGATCACTTGCTATGTTGGGCAAGTGACTGCAAAAATGTACTTGCCCACCACTTAATTTGAATTTGCCACATGGAAGGGGGCAAGTGGATTTGTAGAACCCTGAATAAAGGGACCTATCTTGAAGAACTATGGCTAGAATTTACAAAAGGAGGTTTATATGTAAAGCATGGTTTAAACCATTGTGGTCTACATCTATGAAGTGCTGCTTGTAATCAAGTAAAAAAGGAGAAATCACAATTGCATTAATTTCTAAATGATACAGACGTTCAGGAATGCTTGCTAACCAGCGGGACCATATGAAATTTCACCATCTGAGAACAGAGACATTTATTTTTGTGTCTTAACCCCCTTGACTACAGGAACCGGGGTTGAGGGTTGTGTACAAAGTCTATGGGGATTTCAGAAACTCAAAGGGAATGGGTTAAGCAAACATGTAGCCTTCCTCATTGTTAAAAAGTAAAAAGTGTACATTCTTTCTCTATCAGTTTAAAAAATGGCGCACCACATACATAACGACTACGGTTTGAAACCATGGGTTTACATACACCTTCCTTTGTGAATTCCAGCCAAAGGGTTTGTAGAGCCATGAATAGCTCTCTAGAGACCTACCTTGAAGACTATGTCCGTGCACATGGCAAGACCCATGGGTTATAATCGGTTCTTGTTCCTCACTCCTCCTCCCGTCCCAGCAATCCAGCTCAACACATCTGTAGGGCAGCAGATATGAGGAGAGGAAAAATGAATATGATAAAAAGTACTTATAATAATGATAAACATCATGATCATCTTCATGTTAAGCACTGTCATCATCATCGCCATCACCATCATAATTGATTTTTTTCCCTTCATCTTCATCATCATATCATAACACATCAAAATTGTAATCATCATCACCACCGTTGTTGTCATCGTCATTATCATCATCATCATCATAAATACAATTAATGAGAAGAAAAATAACATAATAATCATAACACATCAAGATTTTGGTGATTTCATTCAAAAACTTTCACAAAAGAAAAGGTGATGATTAACAAAAAGAAGATAGAAAAAGAGAAAACAGAATGAGTAATGACAAAAAGAGAAACTTGCACGATATTGGATCACAAGTAAGAGAATTAAAGAGTATAAGACAGAAGCAATAAAAGAAAAATAGTTAAGACATTAATTCATAATACAATGGGTAAAAGGAGGGGATAGAGTGAAGTAAGAAGTACAATCTTTGTAAACTTTAAACCGACCTCATTTTCAACACCTTGTACAACAAACATGATTTACTAGACAACAGTGTAATCTGAAGCCCCTTAATCATTAGAAATCTAGACAATGTATTGCCTATCATTTGAAATCTAGACAATGTATTTGCCTCAGAATAGTTTTCTATTACTCAAGTGAGAATCATGAATTCATGAACCTAACATACTTCTGACAAGTGATATGAGCATTGACTGACAAACAACCAGTACACTTTCCCTCGTGAATATTCCAGAAACACTGTTCATCAGTCAAGTGACTTGTGAGATTCATGAAACAACACAAAGTGCTACGTAATTTTATTTTAGCATTGACCTTTCAGAAAAGCTAAATTTTTTTGAAAGCGTGAAAGCATTTGTCAAAAGATAATTTTGAGTGCTGAAATAGTAGATTATACTTACATTAAATTAATTAAACAAAATAGTTCTGATGAGAAGATTTGATTAAGAGGAGAGATGGGGGCAGGGGGATGGAGGGTTTGGGGAGTGAAAACAAGAACAAAGGGGGGGGGGGGGTGGAAGAAATAACCTTGAAGCCCCCCCCCCCCCCCCCCCCCCATTAGGACCTGTCTATACATTTAAGAGAGGACTTGCCCCCAAACTGCCTGCCTGTCAGGTAGATTTGCAAAGATATGATTAAGACAAGAGGCTGGGGACAGAGCCAGGAGGTGGGTGGCACAGGGCCAAAATGTATGGTTAGGAAGGGGGAAATGTGAAAATGAGGGGAAAAGGAAAAAAATTAACCTGGAGCTTGCAAACAGAACCAGTCTGTACATCTCGACGGAAAACTTGCCACCAAACTGACTGTCTGTCAGGTAGGTAAGATTTGATTAAGAAATGAGAGGCTAGGCCAGGACAGAGCAAGAAAGGGGTGGCACAGGCCTGAAATGGAGGTTTAAGAATTAGAGGAAATGTAAAAATGTAAGAGTGGAACCACTTACTGCAGCCTGCAGCATGGCCTCTGACCGGTCTGTACATTTCGACGGATGGCTTGCCTCCAAACTGCCTGCCCGTCGGGTAAGTGTTGTAGCGAGAAGTTGATAAAGTAGTGGGCTAGGGGCATGAGATGGAGCCATAAAGGGGGACATGGACAAAATGGAGGGTTAGGATGAGGGAAAATATAAAAATTAAAATAAGTGGGAAACTCTTACCTGCAGCCTGCCAGCAGGACCTGTCTGTACATCTCGACGGATGACTTGCCACCAAACTGCCTTCCCGTCAGGTAGGTGTTGTGTGAGGAGTTGATGAAGTAGTGGGCTAGGGGCTGGTCCATGTCCTGGTACAACTCCAGCCGGTCCAGGAACACGGGGGCGTTCTCGTCGGACATCAGATACCGGCACAGACCATCTGACGACAGCAGCTCTGCAGAATGAAATAGAATCATATCTTCATAATTTCCTTGGGGCAGTGAACAGAATGACATCAGCTCATTCAATTAATAATTCATGTCGACTGGCACATACTCCCACAACCCCTTTGATAAATAGCAGCTGTATAGCAAAATCCACAGAAGGAAAACTGTTAAGAATATTTTCTTCACAACTACCTGGGGGGCGATGAAAGAAAGGACATTAGTTTATCCACCAAGGAATTAATGTCTTGAAGCAGGTAACATCTCGACATATCTGATACGAGCAGCTGAACTTCAAAATCTCCAGGGTAAAACAGATTAGCATAATATCTTCATAGTTTCCTGGGGCCAGTGGACAAAAGGACATTGGTTCATTCACTTGAGAATTCATGTTTAATTATTATTATTATTATTTATTCGGCCAAAATTCAAACAATTACAGAGTATACAAAATACAAAATACAAACAGTCAATAAAGAAAGCGAAGGAAAGGGAGAAAAGGGACAGTTACATGTGGGCCAGGGCTCACAAAAGTAAAATTTGTTACTATTGCCCGGAGACATGCGAGCCCTCTTATGGCAAGGACCACACAACATGTTTGATGAGAACAGCTGTACAGAGAAATCTTTACAAGAAAAAAAAAATTTGAGAATCATATCTTCATAATTTAATGGGGGCGGCTCGTTCACTACAGAAATCATGTCCAATGGTAAGTCACAGCTAATCTGGTAATAGCACTTGTACAGCAAAAACCACCACAAAATCTGTGAAAAATAAGAAAATGATAGCAACATAATTTCCTGGGAGTGGTGAATTTCAGGACATTGGTTTATTCAATTCATAAGGAAAGCTTAATAACAATAATTTAAAAATGTAGCTTCTTTAGCGCATTTGAAAACAAAAGGACTTTATTAATCTTATGGCAGGTAGCATTACAGTTCTAACACCAACAGCATCGCTACAACATACCTAACAAAATCAAATGGAAACATTATCATCAATAATCACTGGAGTAGGGGAAGGGAATTGATGGCTATTATCGGGCAAGAAGAGGACAAAAATGAAACTTATAAAGCAAAAACTCACTCATGAAAAACAAAGAAAAACAAATGATATCGCATTTGAAAAGGCAGGGGAAACCATCCATACATTTGAACATTGTATGGAAAGAAGCTCATCGACTTAAAGGGACAGGTCCACTTTTTACAAAACGTCTGAACAGCTTTCAGTTGACGGATGGGGATCAATGTAACACGCAAAAAAAAAATCAGAGCGAACAGCCCTCTAATTTGGATTCTACGAATGAAAAACGAATGCGTCCCTCCATTTAAACTATATATCGGTCAATAAAGTAGTTCAACTGATTTAGCATAATATTACAACAATATAGTACTAATTCTCGTAAAGGTATTGTGAAGCCGACATTTGTTAACGTATGTCACGGAAAAAGATCTCAAAAAGAAAGAATATATAATTACATGTAGTCAGTTTAAGCGATGTTTTGGGTATTTTGCTTGGTAAACGCTCACACATTAGTACTTATGTGCGAGTCACGTAGCTATCGCGGGTCACGTAGGGGTCATGCATACCGATCTGGCACTCCGTGAAATCTATGTACAACCTTACTCACCGGCCGAAAATACGTATGTACCTAATTAACCGACGTCCCTCAGTTTATTCAGTTTTAGGTCTATAACTCCACGAAAAAGAGATTTCAAGCCCTAATTTTTTCAGGCATGCTATTAAATGACATTTCCTTTCATATAAGACAATAACCTCGCAACTTTTGAATTTGGCTTGCAAAAGTGGATCTCTCCCTTTAATAAAGATAATCTTCTAAATATCAATCAAATTGCATTTGAAAAAGACAGTTGTAAGATATATATGTTCATCATCAAGCGTTACCATACAAAATATTCATAAATGTTATCACATTATTGGAAGAGCAATATTTAACTTTAGATATTCTTCAAAATGTCAAAATGCTCCGTACAGAGACATAACATTCAAGAGAGAAGAAAAAAATCACCATAAAAACAAAACACCTACAAATGGATATGGGATTATAGGCTCATCTACAACATGCTGTATGCACAGTTTTCCTGGCAATGTACATACAATGTACATAGACAATGCATGCATTAGCATGTCAAATTCTAGCATCAGCTATATGCAATGTCTATGCATTGCCTATGACACACAACATAATGGTGATGTACATATGATGACATAAATGGTACCCTGGGGTACCAAGTGAAAGTCCGCCATTTTGTTTAATTATTTATTTATTTTTTAGGGCTGTACACTGGGTTACCAAAGAGTGTAAAATTAGTTTTGTTATGCTTTATTTACGTTTACGTGGACACAAGATGGCGCTACACAATGCGGGATACCGGGGTACAACGGTACCCCGGGGTACTGCGCGTGTCATCATATGAGTAGATGAAAGGACATTATGAATGAAAGGTAACCCATGGTAAAGTGTTCTTATTAGAGGGTTAAATTTAATCCTCTAAGGTTATTTCAGTCCGTGGGTCATACATATAGAAGGATTTTTAAAACAAAAATTTTGTATACATGTAGGGTAAATCTAATGCACAGCTAGTGGGTATAAAACCAAATTTAGTTTGAGGGATATATTTAGCCAGTGGATTACAAAAAAATAACATCATGTGATGCCATCATGTGATGCAATTTTATTAACACAGCCTGAAATTCAACCCGTGTTGAGAATGTAGGCATTTGTATAACTAATACATGTGCAAAGAATGCTTGCATTGGTATCTAATACACTTCTTGGTTTACACCCATTTCTTCTACTCTGATTATGACTAGGGTTCGGGATCAGGGCCAGTGTTCAATTCCACTCTTAGTCAAAATTTACAGCAGTTTACTTTAAACCGATGAGTTTTAGAGAGCGCCCTCTTGAGTTTGAATGGCTCTTTTTGAATGATGACAGGCCTTTAACTAATTAGTTGTTTGTAATTGTGTATACTTTTCGAGCATGGTGGAGTTGTAACTATTAGTTTGTAATGAAATAGTGCAGGTTTCGGTTACTAAAATTCAGTTTGACCAAAACTCAACTAAGTAAATAACTTGGCAAAAATTGGGATTCAAGTCTACGAATACAATACATACTATGAGGTCTTCAGATTTTACATGTAAATGTTGTTTTACTGAAGTAAAAGTCTAAAAACGATTTTTACCTGTTCAGGACTGGCCCGAATATATACTCGGGCTGGGGTCTAAGCCCTATTAAAGGAGAATGCACGTTACAGCAAAATACATTATATCATTCTTGAATGGGTTAATAAAAGATAAAAGGTTAGAGTGAGGTTAAGATCGAGATGGGGGTCATATCTGAAATGTATGAAATGAAAGATTCATTCAGGCATCATGTAGTACAGTAGACCAAGTATAAAGATATATACCAAATGGGTGTATATCAAGCGACCATGAATTTGCATGCACATTAAATCTGTAACGTGAGAATGCACTTACAGTATATCCACAGTTGATATACATGCATGAGTGTTGAATGTCCTAAAGGTCTTCCGACCTTCATATCCATCCAGTTATTGCAGTGTACAGATGTACATTAAAGGCAGCTCTCCTATTAACCCGTTCCCTACGAGTTGATAGACTTTGTACACAACCCACCCGGTTCCCGTCGTCAAGGGGTTAACACATCATGAGTTTCAAGTGAGGTTAGCGCTAACGGGCGGTACATGCAGAAGAATTTAATTCAAACAGTAATGGCCTCAAAACTATGATCATTGCATATGTGATGCTGTTTGGAATTGTGGATCATTTGTAATTAAAGACGATTTAATATTGTACATTTAAGGCAGCTCTCCTAACACATCATGAGTTTCAAGTGAGGTTAACGCTAATGGCAGTACATGTAGAAGAATTTAATTCAGAAAGGAATGGCTTTAAACTGCTAGCATTGCATATGTGATGCTGTTTTTAACTGTAGATAATTTGTATAAAGTTAACCCATTAAAGACAATTTAACCCGTTCACTTCGAGATTCTGAAATCCCCATAGACTTTGTACATAGCCCACCCGGCATTTCCTTGATTGTACATTAAAGGCAGCCCTCCTAACGCATCATGAGTTTCAAGTGAGGTTAACGCAAACGTGGAGTACTTGTGGAAGAACTTAATTCAGACAGTAGTGGCCTCAAAAACCGCGATCATTGCATATCTGATGTTGTTTGTAATTGCAGAATATTTTACAGTTAATCCATTTATGATGATTCAATATTAGTTTCACATTTATTTCTCCCGAACTTCAGTATTTTGGGGAACAGTCCTAAATGGGTTGTAATAACACATTCTCATAATAAACCAAACCAACACACACAATTTTGGGACTTTCTGATATTTGAAAAAAATCACAAATACATTTTGAAAATTACAAAATATTTTTCATTAAAACGTGTTTGGCATACAATGAATTCATGTTTTATGATTGGTACATATTAACAAACACACACATACACACACATGAATACAGACTGGAAATTAGAACATATTCAAGTCTTTCAAGAATACCTTTAAAGGATGATTAAAAGTATATTATCTGATATATAAATGAGATCTGAATATAAGCCTTGTTTTTACCCTCGCAAAAGTTTTGAACCCCGATGACTGCAATATTTTCATTAAATTAAAACGATCCAATGAAGCAATTAAATTTCTCAAATTGGAAATATGAATGCAAATTGGCATGACCCAAAAGTAGCAAATTAACTAGACCATGTAGGTATCAAGCAGCCAATTGTAATAAACAATTGAATACTTTTCAATCATAAACAAGAAAATAAAATGTAACTTCTATCAATCATACAGATCATTATAAAAGCATGTTGAAATCATTGAAATAGGAAGGCTACAAAAAAGAGGAACTTTTAAGACATTTTAAATCAGTTGCCCCCTCGTTTATGAAGTATCTTGATATCACATAAAACTACCATCAGTTTAACCCAATTACCTCATGATTTTTGTCATTCCAAAATAGGTTAAAGGATACTGATTAATATTGTTTTGTTTTTGTTGTTGTAATTTAGATGTTTTGCATGCAGGGTCACAACTCACGATGTATAATAAGTGAGCTGCCGGTTGAATATGAACGGGTAAAACTATATTCTCATTGCTAGAAACCAAGGTTGTCGCTAGCAATCTGTTGCTGGGAAAAGAGGAAGCATTATAAGCAGGGTAGAGTCAGTATGGCATGTAGCCCTATTAACATACAATGTTTGTTTTTGTCTTAATATAACACTCTAGCTGCTAACTAGAGATTTCCTCATTTTAATTCAACCATGAAAGTATTAATTCAAGTAACATGATACATATTACGTATCCCAGAGTAATTGATAGTGAAATATACATATTCTCCAATGAATATTAACCTGTTCCCTTCGAGTTTATGAAATCTCCATAGACTTTGTACACAACCCACTCGTGGTCAAAGGGTTAAGCCAGGAGCAGACAGAGCCAACTCGACCCGATCCGACTGGTTTTCATTCAGGCTAGAGTCAGTTTCGCTCAGTCGGAGCCGATCCAACATGTTGAATCAGCCTCGAATGACCTCCGACTGACACTGGAAAAACCGGAGTCCTGAGGCAGCGCATTCTGAGTTAATCAGGCCGTAAACTAGTCAGATTGGGTCGAGTCGGCTCTGTCTGCGCCGGGCATCAAAGAATAAAATTTGAAATAGGAGACAGCAAGCAAAGCAGTAGGATAAAAGGAGAACACAATTGTATTCCTGCTTATATGTCTGTCTAGGAATGACAGACAATGACAATCATAATATTATAAATTTAGCAATCATGTAAAATGATAAACAGATCAGTCCTACATCTAAATAAATCAGTCATTTATTACAACTATTTAGAGAAAATTATTGTTCATTTACAAGTTCTTATACACATAACACGCATCATACACATATTTTGCCTACAAGCTAGTGTGACTAACACACCATCTTTGGCGAACATTCATCAAATTAATTCCAGTAACATGATCTATGTTACTCATCGTTTGGCAACTGATCAGAAAAATGAACATATTCAGCATGGAAAGTACACAAAAGACCAAAGCTAAGATACTCCCAGGAAGTTTTAAACAGCAATGGAAGAAGGAGAAGATTTAAAAAAAAAAGTATTTGTAGCAAAATGTATGCTTGCTTTATAAAGCCTGCTTAGCAATGGTGGACACAGACATTATATCATAAACAGGAAACAAGATTGAGAGGAAATGAGAAACTTTGCAAGCAATAAGGACAATTGCCATTGTGGTTCTATTCATTTCCTCTTTAAGAATTCATTATCAGAGTGGGATGGATGGATGGAGAAAAGAAAATAATTTGTTATTGGCATTGCTTGGGCAGAGTGATTTAGTTTAATCATTTCCTCTCCATCCACTTCGAATTAATCCACTACTGCTGCTCTCTACCTAGGTGTATAAATGGGGACCCGGTAGGAGGTGAAAGCCTTTTTTTATAAATGATCTTCAAAATGCCAATGAGCAGCTTGGAAGAAATGTTCCCCAGGGAGTGAATATGGTGCACACAATGTGTTTGGACAGGCATTGAATCTTATGAGCAAGTTTATAATAGTGTAAGTGCTCAGAGGTCTAATATTTAGCACTTTATAATAATAATAATAATAATAATAATAGTAAAACAATTGGATTTGATATTATTATTATTATTATTATTACTATTAAACGTGTATTGTGTGGAGTTCTGTTGAATGGGTTTAAAATTTATTCTCAGTTTTATTCTCAGTATGAAAGAATAAATGCGTCTGGAAAATGACAACAATAAATAATTTTGTCTGCATTGGTTCGGGTAATGATCGATCTATTAATTCCCCCTTTAATTGTTTTCTTAGATTGTAAGATAAAATGTGCGGAGAGGCAGATAAAAACCAAACATATCTGCACTTTTTTAGGAGAATGGACACATAATATCAAAGAAAGGACAGTGTCTTCTGTGGTTCTATTAATTTTCTCTCTTAGGATCCAATCACAGTTTGTGGGAGTAAATGCGGAGGAGGCAACAGCGTGGTATCGGTGGTCGAACTCCCAAGATGAAATATCTCATCACCTGCACATTAATGTATTAAATTCATCCATTAATTAATTCCAAAATAAATATACGAGATTTCAGTCGTATAAAATTATCATAGTAAAGAGTCTCTTGGATGAACTGTGATAGCTACTACATAGACATGAGCCTGCGATATCAACTTTTCTTATATTAAATACATTTGTTCTTACTGAAAACACATCCAAACATTTAATTGTTTTTTTCTTATGTGGTTGTATTACAAGGAAGGAGGTGGGCATAGAATGAAAAAATAATCAAAGCACATATAGCGAAACCATTCATCATAATCATAAGATTAACAAAGCACATATAGCGAAACCATTCATCATAATCATAAGATTAACATTATATGCCAGACATCCTGGAAAACATACCTTTACAGTAGGTGGGTGTTTCCACTCAATTTCAATTTAATCTCAATTAGTTTCAAACACTGATTTCATTTCAACATCATACTACAGCCCAAGTATTTGTCAGAACCAGTCATTGAATGGGTTAATATCTCCCTGCATGAAGAAGTGGGCGGGGAAGCAATTAATTTATATCCTGTCATTAGATTTGTCTCTGTCGCTAATCATAAAATCACATGTAGCCAATAAATATCAAGAGGCAGATAAACCCTTCAAGGTTCCAAGATCCCAAGAGAAGCGGAAGCCATCTTTCGCTTGAGGCACACAAGGATTCCATCGAAGCACAAGTCTTTTAACCCGTTTCTTACAACCACCTCTTTGGCTATGTACAAAGTCTTTAGGGATTTCAGAATACTGATGGGACATTGTTGTCTAAATGGCTGGCGATGATCCTTGCCATACATTTTTTGCCTGAGAACATAACTTCTAGATGCTTGAATGTCATTTTTAATAATAATAATAATACTAATAATGCATTTATATAGCGCATTTTCCATATATAATGTTCAAAAGCGCTGTGATACAATTTCTAAGCACCTTTCTGTATCATCTGCGGGTCCTTCTCATACGTATAGATGTTCTGTAGCACTCGTTCCTGGTCATCCTACTTTACCCTAGCCAACTGAACTTCTAGATTTATTATCATTGTCATCACCATTTTCAATATTTGTTAGAAATTTGTACAAATGATACGCACCTTTCTGTATATTCTGCAGGTCCTTCTCATACGTATTGATGATCTGCAGCACTCGTTCCCGGTCGTACATTGGAAAAAGGATCTCGTTGAGCCGCGGGTCGCGCTGCTTGTCGTTCAGAAACTCAATGAGCTTTTCCACCGACAGGCCATCTAACGGACTCCCTCCTTTTCTGCAAGGGCGAAAAAAGGAAATCATCAAATAGGCAACAGTTTGTAACACACATATCTAAATCTATCTTGCTCATTGGGATAAATTGTCCATGGACTGACGTTCTGATGGATTTGTTCCACTTCTGCTAAACTACAAAATAAAAATGTAACAAACACAATATGGACCTCCGATATTGAATGACTTGTTTAAATTCTCCTTTTAGATAGAAGTACAAAGAATAGCGTGTTATAAGTCCATGAACTGTGAACATTTGTTGGTGAAGTCAAAGAAAATTAGACAGGATGGAATCCGAAAACAGGAAAGATCTAGTAATCCATCCAAGACTATTTAATTTAGGTACAACAAGCATTCTCTACAGACCCCAGCTGGAGTATTTGGGAGTCTCAAGAGAAAAATGCAAGACATGGTATTAAGCTCAAGTGTTCCAAAGTCTGAAACTCTGCTTGATATTCTTCTCTATGCAAAGAAAGCAAATATTATTTTCTTTGTACAGATTCATCAAATTGGCAAGAAAATTAACAAGCAGAATTCAGCAAACTCATTGAGCTCTGTAAGCTTTTCCACCAACATGCCTTCTTGATGGATTGTCTCCCCTTCTGCATAGGAATTCAAGACAGAAATAAAGTAATTCATCAAATCGTGAATTGCTTCTTATCAGGCAAAAATTTTCTTAATAAATCAAGTTTGTTTGAGGGGGTGGGGGGGGGGGGGGGGGGGGGGGGAGGAAGGGAAGAAGGAATATGCCTCAAACATAGAACTTAGAAGATGCTCAAAGTGAAATAAAAAACCAGAACGTCAATGACGTAGCGCTCATCCGGCATCTCGCAACATCAAATATCGCAAATTTCATGTGGTACACTTTTCAACTGGTCAAAAAATAAAAATGTGATGCCCTGGAAGGGACATAAAAATTAATTTAAAAAAAATAGAGTGAAAAAAATATAAATTTGACACCCCAGAAGGGACATGGGAAAAAAAAAATAAAAAATAAATAAATAAATTAAAAAAAAAAAAATTTTTTTTTTAAATAAAAAAATAAAATAAAATGAAATAAATTAAAAAAATAAAATAAATAAATAAATAATAAAAATAAATAAATAAATAAATAAATAAATAAATAAATAAATAAAAAATTACCATAATTAATTAATGGAGAAAAATTTCCAAATTCTGTGTAGAAGTTTAGTGTCAAAGTTAGCTCTACCAGATAAAGCAAACCAAATCAAAATCGGTCGAGAAATGAAGGAGAAGAAGCATTTTTTGTGATTTTTGGAATAAATTTGCATAAATTACCATAATTAATTAATGGAGAAAAATTTCAAAATTCTGTGTAGAAGTTTAGTGTACCAAAGTTAGCTCTACCAGATAAAGCAAACCAAATCAAAATCGGTCAAGAAATGAAGGAGAAGAAGCATTTTTTGTGATTTTGAATAAATTTGCATAAATTAGCATATATAACGAATTTCACGATTCTGTGTAGAAGTTTTAAATCCCCCTCCTAGCCCTATCTTATGAAACAATCAGAATCAAAATCGGTTGAAAAATAACGAAGAAGAAGCATTTTGAAAACTGTGGACGGACGGACGGACGGACGGACGGACGGACGGACGGACGGACGGACGGACGGACGGACGGACGGACGGAAGGACGGACGGACGGACGGACGACGGACGCCACGCCATGGCATAAGCTCATCGGGCCCTTCGGGCCGGATGAGCTAATGATATTTGTGAACTGATAAATTTTGCAGGGTTGGTGGAATGATATGTAAAGGCTAATATGTACATGTCAATCTTTATCAAATTGGCATACTTGCAGTGGAATATCATTCATTGAACAACAGACATATTGCCTCAAAGGTATTACTTAATGTGGATGAATTAGTAAATTGAATAGATTTGTAACATTATGGACATTCATGAATAGCTTTGTGTTTGGTACATGTGTAGATGTAATTTGATCATTGTTTTATGGTGTTTAACCTGTTTTCAACTTGATTCTGAAATCACACTAGTTAGAGTTAATACAGGGCCCACCAGGTTCCTGTACGCAATAAGTTACCACAATTGTATGAATTAAACAAAACAAAAATAACTAAATGGACAATAATAATTTACTTAAACTCAAGCTTAGAATTAAATCCTGATGCAAACCTACCTATTACATTGCAAAGAGGAGAACAAGCTTAAAATGATTAAATTTGTGTGAATAAGCAGAAGGCCCGAATTGTTGCACACAGGTGGGACAGTGCCTCGCTCACAGAGCGGTTAATAAATTGTGACGCCGGCTCACTTCCAAAGAAACTAACATCTTGAAATGTGATTCCACGAATTGTAAGGACAATCGTGGGTGCAGACCACTCATTTGAAAACACAAATTTAACAAAAACATGCACATCTACTTCTTGAAATGTAATTCCACGAATTGTAAGGATAATTGTAAGTGAAGATAACTCATTTGAAAACCCAGATACTTCCATAATATTGAAACAAAAAAACACACAATTACTTCTTGAAATGTGATTCCACAAATTGTACAGGACAATTGTGGTGCACATCACTCATTTGATATAACACAAATTTAAGGTACTTTCATAAATTTTAAAACAAAACAAAAACACACATTTACTTCTTGAAATGTGATTCCAAGCATTGTAAGCACAATTGTCAGTGCAGATCACTCATTTGAAAACCCCAATTTAAGGTACTTTCATGAAGTTGAAGAGAAAAAAAACATGCACAATTTCTCTGCAAGTAAGTCAAGCAACAATTCTCAAGTATATTTTTTGTACGTGAAGACAGGGAGAAAACAGGAAAATATAAGGGGAAGAAAAGATATAAAATAAGACGGACACAAAATAATAAAAGGCACTGATGAAGACTATCAGCCACCTAATCGAAAATCTCTCTGAACCACGCAAAAACCTGCCAAGTGGTTATCAGAATGCTACTTTATTTCTCCTGCCTAATCCAGACCCTGCCAATGCCATTTCAAAATGTCACTGTCATTAAACTCGTCTGGAAGCTAAAATCCTGTGAATAATGAGTCCCTTTACACCAATACTTAGCAGCAGGAAATGTTGTGTGGGTGAGCTCTGGATCCTAGTGTTTTCAGATGAACAAAGACAGCTCTTAATCCATCAAGGTACTTCTCCACCCCCCTCCCTCAAATGTGTGGTTAGGTACTTTTTTAGGAGTCTTTTAATTCATAACATTTATTACCGTCATTATATTGATTTCATACATTTTCTTGCCACTATTCTCCTTGAAAGAAAAAAAAAAGCATGAATGTCTCTATAAGCAGAGTCATGTTTTTTTTCTTCCTGTTATTAATGTACTCAGTTTCCCAGCTTTGTATTTTATGTTTTATTAATGGGGTTTCAAGATGGCCACTGACTACTCTGAACACATCAAAGATGATCGTTAGCTTATCTGTGGTTTAGTATTTTTTGAGGAGTCTTACAATTTATGTTGAGTTTCAAAAAGAAAGAGAACATTACTATTATTATTATTAAAGTCATACATATAGTTTTGTTCATATTATATGTGCAAAACATGATGAATAGTTGATAAAAATGTGCATATCTGTGATCTGATATGTCTACTAAGTATTGTGTGAAAATTAAATGGATGTTTTATGGCCGAGTAATGAGCAAAATTGCAAATTGATATTCGCAGACTCATTACACTGACTTTGTACAGTTATAACATTCCAGTGGATGATTACACATCCAAACACTTTAACTCTAAATATCTTTTTAACAAAAGGGGAATGTGTCAAACCAAAACCAGTTCCAAGCTTCCAATGGTAATACTAATACAACAATGCATGAGAGAATTTATAAGAGTTCTGAGAAAGTTTGGTGGATTTAGACAATGTTACTAGATCCCTTTATTAAGTCATATACTGTTCTGTTTATCAATGCAATATATCTTTTTATCAGCTTTCTAATGAATTCATTCAGAGAAAATCTTTGAATTGGCAACAAATCCTACCACTGAGTTTCAAAATTGCTAGACTGTTCTAAGCCTACCAAGGATAATGTATACATGTGCATGGTTTGGCAAGGGTCATGTAGTGTTTCAGAAGAAATCTCACAAACTTGTCTTCTTCAACAGTCTTTTATTGTTGTTTTTCAGCAATATCATTAAAATGAGCAAAGAAATTTGTATTTGCATTTGCTAGAAATCAAATCTAAGACTTTAAAATTGTATCTAAAGGCATTGAAGAATATTTGATTTAGTAGATAAAATACATTCTCCATAGACCCCAGCCTAACTATTGTTTTTTTTTCCAGTCCAGGACCCCGCTGCAGAAAGAGTTGCAATTAATTGCAAGTCAGAAAATATGCACATTTGAACCAATCAGATTTGCACGTTACATCCCATAATATTGCTTGCACTTAGTTTCAATGTATAATAGATTGCAACTCTACCTGCACCGGGGCCCTAGACTGCTCATTTTGTCCCTGTACAATTGTACACCTTTGGCTACTGTCATTCACAACAAAATAGATGCAGCAATAATATTATTGTGAAGATTTAATGAGCTCCAGTCTATGTAGGATATGTTGAACATTATTAATAAAAGAATATGTTCATGATTGATTTCCCTTGATGATTACGGGGAAACAAATGGCAAAATAATTCTTTGGCTTGGGATGAAGTTAGCTTACGCTGAATGTTTAGAATAAATGACTATTTGTGTAATTGATGCATGCCTTCAAGATAACTGTCATGTATAAACTGACAAGAAAAATATTTTTCTCCAGACTAAGCCCAAGGACATGTGGCGAAAATTTAATGTGGTAAGATGTATGTAGGTTGTTATGTATGTTGAACGGGTAAAATAAAGACAATGTGCACAATTTTGAATTGTCTCGAGGATAACTGTCAAACAATAAAATGTGGCAAGTATACTTTGCGTCTTTTGAAATGATTCTCAAACTGGTACATCCGTTGAAGTTTTAATGCGGTAGGATTTATGTAGGTTATGTTGAACGGGTACAATAAAAACGATTTGCATTATTGATCGATATGTCTTAGGGATAGTGTCAAACAATGATGATGCAGCTTAAGGTTGGATATCCGGCTAAAAGTTCTCAGATCTATGGAGGATAATGATGAACAAGAAATATTTGAATATTTAATATGTCTGGAGGATTCAGTCAAAAATTGAACATGGATATAAAATGCTTTGCCCGTGGAGTATGATCAAATGCACACTTGCAAAATATGCTGAACAGTATTAAAAGACAATTTGCATAACTGATATAAATGCCTTGAGGATACCGTCACACGTTGACAGTGGCAATCTTTGTCTTGGAATGAAACTTGTCTGAAAATTTGACATCATGATATAAGCCAACCGGATTTATTGAGGATGTGCTAAACAAGAATGATTTGCATAATTTATATGAATTGAGGATCCTGACTAAATAGAATGTAGCATGAATATTCTTTGTCTTTCTATGAAAAAAAGACAAATGTTCTTTGTCTTTTCAGCATTAAAGAAGAATGTTCTTTGTCTTTCTAGAAAAAGATGAAATTTTCTTTGCCTTTCTATTAAAAAGGAAAAATATTCTTTGTCTTTCAAAAAGAAGGAAAAAAAGATCTTTGTCTTTCTAGAAAAAATAAAGTTCTTTGCCTTTTCAGCATAAAAGAAGAATGTTCTTTGTCTTTCTAGAAAAGATGACATTTTCTTTGTCTTTCTATTAACAAGGAAAAATATTCTTTGTCTTTCTAGAAAAAGGAAAATGTTCTTTGTCTTTCAAAAAAAAGGAAAAAAAAAAGGATCTTTGTCTTTCTAGAAAAAAAAAGAAGAATTGTCTTTGTATTTGAATGATGCTCAAGTGTGAGGGCTGATGTAAGCAGGTAAGACCCAGGGTGGGTTATGTTGAACAAGACTCTTTATTTTCTATAACTGATATGTCTTAAGGATAACTGTCAAATAATGGAAGTAACAATATTTGTCTCAGAATGGTGCTGCAAATGTGGTATCCTATCAGAGTTGTTCTGATCCGATTTTCATAATTTATAAGTTTTGATGATAAACTGTCAAACAAGGTCAGTGCACTGCTGGGACATTGTTGTCCTCAAACGAGTGTGACATCCGGTTTAAAGGGTCGGATCAATGTACATTGTAGATTATGCCGATTCTTGCTGAACAACAATGATTTGCATTAATGTACCCATTCCCTTTGAGATTCTGGAATCCCCATAGACTTTGTACATACATGTAGCTCACCCGGCTCCTATAGGCATTTTGTTAATACTGTCTTGTTAATATTGCCAAACAATGAATATGGAAAGACGATTCTTTGTGGACTAGCGCTGAAAGAGTGACATCCGGTGTAAGCAGCTAAGATCCCGGTAGGATGTTGAACAAGAATTTTGTCTACAGTATAATTGATATGTCTTGAGGATATATATTGCCAATCAATGACAGTGATCAGAACATATGTTGGCCTTCAAACAAGTCTTACACCTGGTCTAAAGGGTCAGATCAAGGTAGGTTATGCTGATTTTTTTTCCTGCACAAAAATGATTTGCATAATTGATACTGTCTGGAGGATATTATTCTTTGTTGAATGGTGCTGAAAGTGCGACATCCGGTTTGAGTGAGTCGGATCCAGGTAGGATATGTTGAACAAAAATGATTTACATTATTGATATGTCCTGAGGATAACTGTCAAGCAAGGACGTCAGTGGCAAGAATAAATTTTGATCTTCAAACAAGTGACATCCGGTATGAAGGGGTCAGATACACAGGTACGATATGTTAAATTTAAATCATTTTGAAAAATTGAAACGTCTTGGGGATTAAATCTTGACCAATAATAGTGGCCAGTATATCTTTTGGTCTGCAAACGAGTGATATCCGGTACGAAGAGGTCAGATCAAAGTAGGTTTTACTGGACAAACAGGTTGTGCATAATTGACACTGTTTAGAGGATATTGTAAAACAATGAATATGGACAGATTTTTGGTAATGGAATGATACTGAAAATTTGACATACGACTTAAGTGGGTAAGATCCAGGTAGGGTTTTTGAACAAGAATTATTTGCATAATTGTTATGTGTTGAGGATAAACCGTCAGAACTGGCCAGAATATATTTTTGGCCTTCAAATGAGTGAAAACTGTTGTAAAGGATAAAGTAAAAACATGATGATAAATGCACACATACCTTATGATTCTACTTTGACCATAACAGGGATGTTATAACTTTGTCTAAATTAACATAATTTATTTGCAAGTTTCGTTAGGTAACTTCAGGCAATGAGTTGGCAAACAGTTCTTGCATGTGGCAATATACAATAGAAACTGGATCCCTTTAACTAATGTATAACACGCAGAAGTCTTTTTAATTTGTGTGTACTGTCAGCCAAGATAACAAAACAAAAAAGAAAGAGTACAAAGCGGACAATGACCGACATCCTGTATTTAGAGAACACAGAATAAATATAACCAGGTCGGGTCAAAGAAACTCATCCAAAGCTGTGCCTCCGGGTACAATAAGGATGATAAAGGATTGGTGAATCTATTTAACACGCACGGCTCTAATACAACCATGAATTATTCACAATGAAATCTTCTTAAGATCCCCTTCAAAGAATACAGATCTTATTTGTCTTGATATGATTCTCACCTTGATCTTAGTTCAACTCTGAAGATCTACTCAAAAGATTGTCTTAAATCTTGACTTGATCCCTTCTAGATTTTGACATTTTAAAATTAAAGGTCCCACCAGCTTGTAGTAGGCAGATGGTCAAGATTGTGTTACATAATACATATTTTCTTGTCGTAGAATGACCTTCAAGTTGAAGTTAGAGTATATTTATGTGATCAAATCTAAGATAATCTGGTTACCTCAAGGTGATCTTAAAGTTAGCCTTCGGATCTACTCTAAAGATCAGCAGAATGTGTTTTATATTGCTAAATATGTACATACAATTATTTCAGGAATAATTTAAAATAACAAACATATTGTGCATGCCATGAAACGATCTTAAAGTTGATGTTATGATCTTCATTCAACATAAAACAAAGGCAGTTAAGGATGTATTTTCCATGCACTAATTCTACATCTACAGCTGATTACATACAAATCAGCATCTATCCGTCACTTTAAGATGACAGATTTGGCATGTCTGGGGACAACTTTACAGTTTATCTTGTATTCTCATGATTTACTCTGAGATCAAATTAAAGAGTGCAATCAAAGGTAAGCCTGGGTCGGAACGGACGGAATACCGGAATCCGTCCGGTGTGTGCGTGTTCCGGTTTTGTTTTCTCCATTCCGGTATTCCGATGAAAATCGCGGAAAACCTCTTTTTCCTCCAAAATTCATATTTTGTAGTAGAAAACTATCAGAAGAAAACAAATGACAAAAAAGTACAAGAAAGACGATGTCGAATGCAACTTACAATGACAAGAAATCCGCTGCGTTTATTATGACAGCCGATCTAGCGCGCGGTGCGGCGAGTATACGTCATACGATCGACGTCGCGCGCGTAGACTAGCTACCCCGGCGCGCCCGGCCCCGCAGCTGCTATCAGTCAGAGCTGCGCCGTACCATGTCACCCGTACGTGTATCATACTACACATGTACGTAATACTGCACATGGATATCAAACGATTCTCATCTCGTTGACATCCAGTCCGCCCTCTATATATCGGTACTAAACTAATGCATGCTCCGATACAGCCCGCCATATCACTCGTATACTTTGCGTGCAGGTTATGGGTCTCATTTCTTACGCGAGATATCCATCCGCCGGGAAGTCTCCGGCAGATGGATCTCGCGTAAGAAAAAAGACCCGATAAGCTGCACGCAAAGTATACAAGTGAAGTGTTAGTGTTGATTTATTCGTGCGTTGTACAAGCTTCAGTTCATGCAGGTCCGAGCGAGTTAGAAAATGTTCGAGATATAATCAGCGCATTTTTTTTTGTTGCTGTTTTTGCAGGTAATTGTTCTCGTATAAGTAAAATAAGAGATAGTCTAGAAAAGGTGCGATCTTAATCGTAATAATCTTACATTTTCGTTCCTTTTCGGCACTTTTTAAGAGTGCAACTTGAAAAATGCAAGGTCAAGGCAGTTGAGTTGGCCTGTCTCGCAGCGCGGGGCCTGCCTGCGCTGCCGAAACTATGGCAGACCTTCTAGTGCGTGTTCGTTCCGTATCATTCATTGGCAGGTTTTTTTTTTATCGGAATACCGGATTCCGACCGGCACAACACCGGCGGATTCCAGAACAAAAAATTCCGACATGACTCAGGCTTAATCAAAGGGATATATGTTATATTCAGTGCACATATTCTTTGTATATTGCTGAATACATACATACAAATGATCTCAGAATCACTTTAAAAATACAGATAATGCATGTCTTAAGACCATCTTTAAGTTGATGTTATAATCTTAATTCTAACCATAAAGATGAACTCTTAAAACAACATTAAAACAAGTGTATTCATATAAGTCAATGATCTCACAACCTTTGTATTTTAGCTTGCAAAAGGTGGACAGGATATTAAAGATGAACTCTTAAATCAACATGAAACAAAACAGCAAGGGATATATGTAATATTCATTGCACTAACTACTTCTACTTCTACTTCTACTTGGGTACTCAACAGGGTCCATCAGTCAGGACGTAGAGTCGAGGGGAACCGGTGAGGTGTCCCATTAATTGCCGATTGAGGCAACTGCTCCCGCAAAGGCTCCTAGTGATGTAGAAGCCAAGATATTATTGGGGAGCGCATTCCATGCTGTTACAGTTTGTGGGAAGTAGGAATTCTGGTAAAGCTGAGTTCGAGTATGTATATGCTTGAGCTTATTTGGGTGGTACACTTTCAGTTGATTATTTAAATGAAGTAAAATAACTTGACAAAATGCAGATTGCACCTGTTCTGAGACACACTTACTTTTGATAGATCTTATTATCTCAAATCACATGCATTATTCAAAACACATGCATTATTCAATGCACTAACTCTACATCTTCAGCGGATATTAAAATTAAGTAATATTAATATAACTTTATATAAACAGATTTAACCTGTTTACATATAAACTGTTTGATAGATCTTATAATCTAAAGACCAACTGACAAGATAAACTCTAAGCTCAACTTACAAGAATATCACTCCACATTACTTGTATAATTTAGTGCACTAACTCTACATCTTCACCTGATTATTAGAATAAAGTAATATTGATATTAATAACTCTATGAAACACAGATGACACCTGTTTACAGAGAAACAAACATGTGATAGATCTTATAATCTCATGATCTATTATTATTATGATAGAAAACCACCACAAAACACATGCATTATTCAATGCAGTAACTCTACATCTTCAGCTGATTATTAGAATAAAGTAATATTGATATAACTATATGGAACAGATTTAACATGTTTACATATAAACTGTTTGATAGATCTTATAATCCTAAAACCAACTGACAAGATAAACTCAAAGATCAACTTAAAAGAATATCACTCCACATTACTTGTATCATTTAGTGCACTAATTCTACATCTTCAGCTGATTATTAGAATAAAGTGATATTTAATAATACAACCTCTTTGAAACACAGATGACACCTGTTTACAGAGAAACTTAAATGTGATAGATCTTATAATCTTATGCTCTAATATCATTTTTATAGAAAACCACCACAAAACACATGCATTATTCAATGCACTAACTCTACATCTTCAGCTGATTATTAGAATAAAGTAATATTAATATTAATAACTCTATGAAACACCGATGACACCTGTTTACAGAGAAACTTAAATGTGATAGATTGTATAATCTCATGAGCATCTGTTAAGATACCATCTAAGATCAGTTTAAAAGAATACAACCACAGGATACATGTATTATTCAATGTACTAACTCTACGTGTTCAGCTGATAATGTTCACATACTTGGGATATTGTCAGTAGTGTAAGATCTGTTTTTACAAGATATAGCTTTTGTTTTTTCTTGGGGAGATCTCAAATTTGGTTGTACTCTGAATATCAATTTAAAGAATACCATTCTATGGAGGTGTTACACAAAGATTTTAAGTTAAAAGTAACCTTACAATTATGGAGAGATGTTGGTTTCTTTGTAAAATTGTTGAAACAGTACTTTTTGAAAGGACATAAAGTCTGATAAAATTATTTATATCTTAAGGAGCCATGGTATTGATATATTTGTTAGACGTTGATATAATTGAGCATAATTGAGATAGTTGATATAATTGATATTTGTTAGAAGTCTCAAATACTGCTTTTGAATATGTTTTATTCTAAGGCTACACATAGCTTTCCATAAATTGTAAGGTCCAACTTTGAATATTTGTGAAACACAACCTGGTTACATGTATTACTTAGTGCAACAACTTCATATCTTCAGCTGATCTTACATACATACAGTAAAACCTGCATTAGAGGCCACCTGTCCATATCAGCCAACCTGCCAAAAGTGGCTTTTCCTGTTTCCCTCAGCTTTAATACATTCTTTTTTGTTATATTGTAGGTAAATAGCTTCACAAAATGCTGAAAACTGTGATTTCAACTAGGACAAAGCCATTCACTAATGCCTGCACAATATTTTATCTTTAATATTCGGCAGTAAAATAGTCTTAATGTATGCATCTTTAATACCATGTTGAATTGTATCATTGATTAAGAATAACTTAAATCTTAGTCCTACTTTCAATTTGTGAAACATCGTTAGTAGAAGGTAAAAGGAAATAAAGACCCAGATATATCTGAAGAGGAGAGAAAGGGAGAGAGAGATGGGTTGGGTTAGGGAGGTGGGGAGAGATGGGTGAGGGAGAGTGGAGGAGGGAATTAAGGGAGACGGGGGAAAGAGGAAGAGGGGGAAAACAGGGGGGGGGGGGGAGTGAGAAGAGAGGTGGGATAAATGAGGGGAGAGGGAGGGAAGAGGGAGGATAGAGGGAGAGGAGAGGGAGGGGAGAATATGGAGAATGGAGTGGAGAATAGAGCAGAGAAGATGAGTAAAAGGATAGTGGATAGTGGTGAGAGAGGAGAGGGAAGGGGGCGGGGTGAAGAAGAATGTTCTCCCTGAACAAACATTCTTCAACTACCCACACAAGCTGTGATGCTTACACAAGATTTAACATGCATTACATACATCCTCCTTGCAATTTACATTCATCTAGCAGAAGGCCGTTTGATCAAACATATTGTAGTTCATAGGAGGCTATCTGATCTAACAAGAATTCAATAGGACGTTTAAATCCCCCTAAGGCAATCTTGTTTTGATATGTACATGAATCCTTTATAGATCACATCCAAGATATGTTGCTGAAAAGGAATTTTGGTTATTCTTCCTTAACAAAATCATAATAAATTTGGTATAAACCAATTAAGGACTATTTCCTTAAATACTTGGGCTGGGGTGTATCCCTCTAGTGATGCATGATTTTCCTTAATTTGTAATTTAAACGCATCACATTTATAAATACTTAACATTCTTGATGTGCCTTAATAACACTGAAATTCAGCTAAAACCCGAGTAAATATGGTACAGTTTAGCACTTTGAAACATTAATAAGAAACTCCACATGAATGCTATCTGTAATTTAAGATGATTAGTACAGGTAAGACATTCAGTTGAAAAGGTCACAGTAGGATTGGTGTAAATCAGTAAGGAAGACTATTAATTCATCTAAACGCAACTCAAGACTGCCTCCAGACTGCTTCACTACACTACTGAGTGTAATTAAGTTTGGTGGTTTTATGAACACTCCATAGCAAAAACAAGTACATGAAATTCAGATTAAAAGAATCATATATAAGTATTTCTTGGAATTGGGCTTCAAATAAATAAAACATACATTAGGAGACTCTAATTTGACTCTACATGACAAACCCAGACTGCTTAACCCGTTGCCTACGGGAACCGGTTGGACTATGTACAAAGTCTATGGGGATTTTATAATCTCATAGTGAATGGGTTAAATATAAAATTAATTGACTTGAACAGATGTATTGATACGCTGTAGAACAAAAACATGTGCATAAAATTGAGTATAAAATCTATTTCAAGAATTTGCAAGGTTATTTATAAATGAAAGCAAAATAACTGGACCAAAAAATAATGTAGCAATTCAGAAAGAAGAAAATATAAACAAACCAAGTACAATTTATGTTGTTTTATAAACAAAGATATATATGTGGGTGTGTGTCCATATGTGTGAATTTGTACTTGTCCTGTAAGTATTAGTTTCTTTATGTTTGTGTATTTGTGCATGTGTGTGTGCATGCTTGTGGGTGTATGCATGTTTGTGTGTGTGGGTTTGCATGTGTGTGTGTGTTAGTTTTAAGTTTGTCTATTTTTGCACATGTGTGTGCATGTTTGTTTGTATATATATATGAGTGTGTGTACCTCAGGGAGGGGTAGCGGTAAATGGGTTCAGGTGGACAATATGATGGTGAATATGAATTATTCATACGCACAAGAGGCATGGCTTTGTTAACTCGTTTGACTTCAATTTGATCTTGATACCATACATCCTCTATAGAAACCAGTCCAATGGGTTAAGGACACACTCTTGTCCAAACTCTTCTAGGTGATTTAGATTCCGAAACTCCTGAGGTGACAGCAAAACGTATCACTTGTGTTTACATAAGAGCAACAACACAATACTGTACGGTTCAGCGCAAGCCATGAAAAAAACAGTGTAAACAGACCATCCAGTCGTTGCTGTGTGGTAATTGTGTATGTACGTTAGGTGTGTGAGTGTGTTCATGTGTATGATTGTGAGTATATTTTAATCTAGGCTTTAAAGTGAGGATATACAGATCACAAAGAAAAGTTCCCTGAACAATGAACCTCGAAAGATAGTATATAGTCCTTGAATATCGATCATAGTTCCCTACTAGATTTTGCAATAACCATATATAGTTAACCCGTTCCCTTCGAGTTTCTGAAATCGCCATAGACTTTTTACACAACCCACACAGTTCCTGTAGTCAAGGGGTTAACACAGGACCCACCTGGTTTCTGTAGGTGATGAGTTAAATAAATAAATATATTAGAGAATCAGTACTTACATATTTTTGAAGAGGTCCTCTATATCTGTCCTTGGACATAGCTTGTGATACAACTCATAGAACTTGTCGAAAGGGAAGTCCGCAGGATCAATTTCTTCATTC
>JBAMJV010014739.1:0-21066 GCA_037951105.1 Echinarachnius parma
GCCCACTTTTTAATATGCATACATATGTATGTTTGATTCCATAGCTTGAACTACATATCCATATATGTTACTGTCTAGGATATGGACCCCAAATCGCCTCCACTACCAGTTGTCCAGTCGTCCGGGGTGTAATTATCCGGGGGTAGTTTGTCTTGGGGGTAATATTCCGGGGTAGTTGTCGGGGGGTAGTTGTCCGGGGGGTAGTTGTCCGGGGGGGTAGTTGTCCCGGGGGGTAATTGTCCGGGGAGTAGTTGTCCGGGGGTAGTTTTCCGGGGGGTAGTTGTCCGGGGGGTAGTTTTCGGGGGGGGGGGTAGTTGTCCGGGGGGAAGTTGTCGGGGGGTAGTTATCCGGGGGGGTAGTTGTCCGTGGGGGTAGTTGTCTTGTGGGGGTAGTTGTCTTGGGGGTAAGGGGATTGTCCTTGGGGGTAAATTACTGGGGGGGATAACTTGTCTTGGGGGGTAAATGTCTTGGGGGGTAATTGTCTTGGGGGTGTTATTGTCTTGGGGGGTAATTGGTCCTAGGGGGTAATTGTCCCGGGTGGTATTTGTCCGGTTATCGACCTTGACAAAAAGTTATGCAGAATAAAAATAGAATGATTTACATAATTCGCCAATTGCGGCGCGCGTAATTTTCACTCATCGTGCGCGGTACTCCCATATTATGAGTCAACAATGACTTTTTTAACTTTAACGCTCAATATGTGATAATATCATAACATTTACTTGGCATAAATGGGGTATGAATTCGTATTTAGAACTCATAATCTTCCCGAATATGAAACAAAGTGGGGTGGGGGGGGGTGGGCGGGGGTTATGGATCAAAACAAAAGTTATGGCCGAATACAAAAAGTATGTTTTACCATATTTTGCAGATTTGCGTGCGTGCGTAATTTTGACTTTGGACGCGCGCGTAGTCCGTTATTATGAGTCAACAATGACTTAAATTAATGTAGTGTGTGTGAAGAATATACCAGGAATTGCAAGGACTTGTGTAAAAACAAAATTGTCTTTTTCATTTGCGTTACGCGCGCAATATACGGGCGCGCCCGATGCGCACGCGGCGGAATTTGAAACGCTGTTAAAATTGTCTGAAACATATAGTAAATTACTCGGGTTTGGGGTTTTGAACGAGTTGTTGACATTTCTTTTTATTTGACGGGACGCGTACGCGCGCGTCTCTACATGAAAGGCGCATGCGTTTACGATAAGAAAGATGGGATTTGACTTGATTAATATTGGATGCCAAAAATTGAATTGAAATTGATGATGATGACTAGGATTTATGATGGTACCTATTAATATTTTTTACAAAATGGCGTCCTGATGACGTCACTATCAATTGAGTTTCTTCTCTAAGTCAGATGATGATCTATCATGATGTGAAATGTCATGATAAATGATTCATCCTGATCTGGAGATATTCGGATCGACCGGAATTGGAAGAAAATAATAAATAAAAATCTTGATGAAATCAATAGGTTATACGTATGATATAAGTATAACCTACAAATTCGAACAAATTCAATAGGCGATTCGTATCATATAGCTATCACCTAATAATTGTAAATTGGTATGTATGCGAATTATAATTCGTTAGAACTAAAGAATCGATCGCCCACTACTTGATCTAGTGATGGACCAGCCAGCGAGTGACACATGTGATCAATCGGTCCAGGGGACACTGGATATAGCAGAGAAACTAGCAAATAGTGTACCAACACAGTCAACAGTAGACAACGCAGAGATGAAGGACATCAGAAAGCTGAACGACAGAAGGAAAGTACTCAAACCACACAGACAAGATAACCTCGACATCAAGTGGAGAACACAGAACTCAACAAGACAATGCGTAAGAGAAGTCAAGAGGCTGACCGAGAAAGCACCGAACAAAGCTAGTAAAGGAGGTCCTGGAAAAACAATGAAGGCCCAAAGATCATAAATAGGAAACTACAATGAGGAGACAACTCATCGCCCAGCATGAAAGGACATCAATGGAACAGAAATAAATGACAAACATCAGGATCAGTAAAATAGTCAGAGATTTCTATAGCTCCCTAATACAGTATAGGTGATCTACCAATTGGAGAACTGGAGAAGATTGGTCAAGTAGATCAGAGGATTGTGCCACCTATCCTACAGAAAGAAGTCAAACAGGCCCTAAGGAAAATGAAAAAGGGAAGGCCCTGGAGAGGACAATTAACATCAGATATTTTTAGCATCGGGGTGAAGAGGACCATTACAGTATTTACTGCCCTATTTAACAAATCCCTGCATGAGGAAAAAATACCCTCTCCAGTGGAATGAGTCCAAAAATCATCCTCATATTCAAGGAAAGGGGGGACAAGAAAGATAAAAGAAACTACAGGGCCTAACAGCTTACTACCCACATCTACAAGATTGTTACAAGAGTAATTCTTGCTGCATAGAAAAGCAGATCGAGGGACAACCAACCAAGAGAGCAAGCAGGCTTCAGGACCAGGCTTCCGTACTTCTGACCCACCTAAATGCACTAAGCCAAAATGATTGAAACGTCAAGGAATACCAGTTTGACCTATGTTTAGGTTTTGTGGACTATGAAAAAGCCTTTGACAGATTAGACCAACAGGTAACTTCTGGCTGCCTTAAAAAAGCAAAACATAGACGAGAAGTATATACAAATCCATCAAAGTAATATACAAAAGCCTACTGTCATAAAATAATTATCGTTTGCTATTTGATATGCATTTTGAAGTATATTTAGACACCCAAACCCGGTGCGGGAAAGGAATCGGGCCCCGCAGTTTTTGATGTTAATTGTTTTAGAAGATGAATAAACTCTCTCTAACTTGCGAACTTTGGAACAATTGTCCTCCTCGGCGTATTTGTTACGTGACAATTGGCGACCCTCAGCCGAGACAATTGTTCAAGGTCGTTGGGCAGTGCAGCACATTATAGGTTAAGTTTGTAGCTTTATGTGTGTGTTTGCAGGTTAGAGGGGTAGCGATGGCGGTTTGACAAATGTTTTTTTGTTTCGAAAATGATGTCGTTCGCACACGTGCGGAACGATATTGGTGAGGAGTACTTGTACGGCGCATATACAACGTGTGGGACCTGGATGGGTCATTAATGTAATGTGTGTATGGAAATGTGTGTGTGGGTAGCTATCGCCTATATCGGTACGGCGAATTGAATAGGCTACGAAAACATTCAATCGGTAATTTGTACCGCTGGTCGGTTGATATCACGGAAGGATATTTCCGTTGGGGTTTGGGACTATGCATTATATGTGATAACAGTTAGGGGACCGTAGTGTTGGGACAGGAACATTATGCATATTGGAATGCGGTAGTCAGACAAGGTTTGTCTGGTTTCTGTTTCGGAAAATGTTGTCGTTCGCACATACTGTGCGGGAACGGTATGGTGAGGAGCGTAGTGTACATCGCATATATTTGAATACAACGTGTGGGACTACGGTCATTAGTGTAACGTGTGTATGATATGGGAGTGCGTTTGTGGGTAGCTACTGCATCTATCGGTACGGCGAATTGGATAGGCTCCGAACATTAAATCGGTATTTGTACCGCTGGTCGTTTATACCACGAAGGATATTTCGGTGGGGTTTGTATATGCATTATATGTATTAACGTTAGGGATGGAGTGTTCGGTGAGGAACTTTATACAATATTGGAAATGCGAAAGTAGGACAAGGTAATTTGTGCCGGTTTGTGTTAGACTAGTAAGTATTTGCCAGTGGATGGATTAGACTTAAGATGTTTGATATTGATGAATATTAGGAGCAACACCGATAAAATCGTAATCTTAGACTGTAGAGTCGGGTAGTGCACTGGCTAGTTATGATTTTGTTTGGGCAGTGCGTGATTCTGAAAAACGGTATTTGTTCACAGGGTAGTTAGTAGTTTGTATACTTCAAATACCTGATGTGTAGACGGTCGGTTGTGACTGTGGTTTTGTACATTGGTACATGTATGGATAACGTGAGGATTAGAAGTCTTAAATATCTATTTTATTGTAGAGTACTTTTGGACTTGGAGCTAGATTTTAGTCTGAGGGTCTGATTTGTGATTTGTAGGTCTTAGGACTTTCGTGGGTATTGTTTGAGTGTGTTGGAAATTACAATACAAATATATATGACTAGCGTGGAGCTAGTATGATGTTTGCAGCCGCGGGCAGGGAGCAGATCTCTCGGGGGCCGAATTAGGTGAATTCGTTGCCTGTGTGTTATGATGATTATGAAAATCATGATAAACGGCAGGAGCGGAAGCGGAGACTCGCAGAGCTTCGGGCGAAAGAGAGGAGTGCTGCCGCACGCACATATTTTGGTGGGCCCAAGGTGAGCACGGTGGTTTGTGAGGTGGTGGAGGATGTTCTTGATCCTGGTGGGCAGGCGGATGGTCTTCTGGGTACACAACGAGATGATTTACCGGTGATGGCAGTTGAGACGCGATCTCGGGAGGCCAAGGACAAACCGCTCAAGGGTTTGAAGGTTGGTGATCATAGTTCTTTTGTAAGTTGTGTGAAGCCTGCAGGTGTTGTTGAAGAACAACAGGATGATCCATTGTCGCAACCAGTGCTGAGTGAAAAATCTGAGGACATGTTTGTGTCAGTCAGTCATTGTTTGGGTAGAAAAAGAGATGTGAAAGAGGAAAGTCCACGGATGGTGGCGGATGAATCACAGTCTTGGGATTACCAGATTAAACCGGTCCAGAGTGTGGAGGTTGTTGATGTTCCAGGTGAGGAACAAGGTGACTTTGATGTAGATCAGAGTAAGATAGATTCCATTGATATGACTGTGGGGTTGAGTAACATAGATCTAGATAGAAATTCTATGGATAGGATGGTGTTTGAAGTAGATCGTGTGGATGGTGTGGATTGTAAAACTAAAATGAGTTCAAAGTGCCACAGGGTGTGTGGATTATACCCTAGGATGTGGTAGGGATGTTCCCAGGGAGTCGGTCATGGCCCCTGAGTTTGAGGAACCCACTGAGGTTTGCAATGGAAATCCAGGTGTGGTCACGTCGGTTTGCTATCCAAGAGTCGTTGATGCTCTGGTGGAGGACGTTGAAACCGGTATCAGGGATTTCAGGGAGTTGCATAAGTCAATTGAGTTGGTCCAAGAGTCAGCGGTAGCTGGGTATTTCAGTGGCAACTCGAGCGTTCACAGGTTGTGTGATGTTGACTTGGAAAGTCTAGTCATTGGTCGGTAGCCGAGTGCCGGCGATGTGGACGACAGAGGGTGACTGTAAAGTGAAGGTCAACCATGCTGATGATCGGAGTGTGGAAGAGATCCAACGGTTCATGGAAGTTGATGAGGTGGTCGATGGCGACACCAGTGTGGGAGATGGTGTCAGTGTTGGTTCGATTGAGGGACTTTGCATGCCACGATGTATCCAGGTGCAGGGTTGCCCAGGACTTGACAGTCATGTGAGAGTTGTTGAGAAGAGTGATGCCGAGTTGGATCAGACTCCGAGTGTAAGAGGTGAGGAGAGACGAGCGTTCCCAGGTGTGGTGGAATGGTTCGAAAACCCGTGTTTGACGGGTGCGCACTTACACGACCCAGGATAGTTTTCTTAAAGGTGTACTGTATGATGGCTGAGTAGGGTTCAGGTTGTTATCCTTTCAGTTTGTATTGACCAAAGGTAGTATTGGGTGCAAGTACAAAGTAGGTTTTGAAGGCATTTATTGAGAAAATGTTCATTGAATGTATTGTTGTATTGTAGGCCTGAGTTTTAAAGAAAGTAGTTTGTTAAAAACAAAATAGGTAATTGGTTGTATTTGATTTTAGAAGCAGCATAAATGATATTGATAAAACATGCTTTATTTGGTGAATATGCTAAAGGTTTGAAATATTGTTAAACTTAAAGGGATATCAGTATGATTGTATTGAGTTAATGATATTGTAGAAATTTGCTTAACTTGTGTAGCACTTTAAAATGAAACGTGTCATATTTTGAAGTCATATTGTATGTTTTAAGATATTTTTATAGTGACTTTATTGTTGTTATTGTTAAATGGAAGAAAACCATGGGATTTGGAAGCCTAAGCTTGGGGAGTAACACACAGTGTAAATGTTGCTCATTTTGATAGCATGTTGGTGGTTTTGTTAAGTTATGGTTATTTGTGTATGTGCATTAAGTGTAATTTGTGGTTAAAGTACACGCCAAAAGGGATGTTAAAGTTATTTCTAAAAATGCTCAATGTTTGTAGATCATTTATATTCATGTGTAGATTTAATGGAAAAGGTAACATAGTTGCATGTAGTTTAATTTAGTAATAACAAGAATGGAAAAATGGACTTTGAAAAAATGGTTTCCATGTCTTGCAATGTTGTTAATGTAGGTGATTAGACAAAATAGATGATTAGCTTTTAAGTTTGAGATTTTAGCCTTGGATGATATAATTCGAGATACGAACACTTAAATAATCTCTCGGATAAGACACGGAAAACGAGAAAGCGAAGATGCTGTATTATCGCGAACCTGGAACTGCAAGCAAGGACTTCACATCGACACCACCGCAGAATGAACAGTTACGAGTGAAGGTATTAACTGTTTTGCGAACAGTTACGAGAGAAGGTATTAACTGTTTTGCGAACAGTTTCGAGAGAAGGTATGAACTGTTTTGCGAACAGTTTCGAGAGAAGGATTCAACTGTTTTGCGAACAGTTTCCGAAGGCGGGTTTAAACTGTCATGCGGACAGTTTTTAAATACAGTAATACTTAGTTCATTTAAACACAAAGTAATTTTATCTTGCTTTCTCAGATTAACATAAATGTATGCATTTGTTATGAGATGTATTTTGTGCTTTCTCTGTTACATAGCATACTTGATAATTGTTTATTTAGCTTCGTAATTTACATTATGTACATTGTCATGATTGATTATTGTGTACCTTGGAAAATTGTACTTTGAGCTGATTATGAAGCTTAATTTGAGGATTAGACATCACCATTGTTAATTGTATTTGTTGTAAAATATGTATCTGCCTTACATGCTGTTATATAAAGATACTGACGTATACATTGGTACAATTGTATGAATGTTTGTAATGAATGTAACATGACATGATTTTCTTTGCAGTTGTATACATACTGTACGGTATTGGTCGAAATCACTCAATATTTAATTGGTTCTCACACGTTTGTGATTTAGAGAGTTCACAAGGAAAACAAAACAAGTTTATAAAGATGACTTGATTTGGAGTGTGAATGAGTGGTTCACTCATTTGATAGGTACAAGAGTTACTCAGAGATGCCTGTTTTGTTATGACTTTAGAAATTCCTTTAGTAACTTTAATTATAGGGGTCATACTGAAGATATAACATGTTTTGTTGTAAGCACCAATGTAGAATTCAAGTCATTGTTGTTGAAGGACTGTCTTGTTTTACCATTAGTGATACGTGCACATGCGACGAAAGAAAATTGTGTAAAGTACACACTTATTACTATTTATGAAGTTGTTTATTCAGACAAAGATGGACAAAGGTTTTAGTGTAAACAGATGATTTTACATATATATGGATACTTGCTTTATTGGATGCAGTATAAATGCTTTGCTTGAGATAGTTGCGTCAATAATTATTTCATTTTTTATGTAAAATTTACAAGTAAATGTTTACTAAAATAGGGGGATAATTGTCATAAAATAATTATCGCTTTGCTTTGATATGCATTTTTAAGTCAATATATAGACAGCAAACCCGATGCGGGAAAGAATCGGACCCCGCTGTTTTTGTTGTTATTGTTTTGAAAGATAAATAAACTCTCTCTGACTTGCGACCTTGAACAATTGTCTCCTGGGCGTATTTTTTACGTGTCACCTACAGCACGAATTCACTTGAACGACACCATCACCGACTCAATTAAAATCCTAAGAGGTGTCAGACAAGGAGACCCTATGTCACCAAAGCTATTCACTGTAGCTCTCGAGGAAGCATTCAGGAATAATGACTGGAGCGACAAAGGAATCCTAGTAGACGGGGAATATCTCACCAATCTCAGATTCGCCAACGATATCCTCATGCTAAGCCACACCCATGAGCAGCTACATGAAATGATCCATGATCTTGCAGAGGAAAGTAGCAAAGCAGGCCTCAACATGAACATAAAGAAAACAAAAGTAACTGTGCTTGGAAAAGACTTAGGAACAGTAAAACACTATATATATTTAGGAAAGGTAATTTCGTTCAACAATGACACTGGCGAGGAAATAAAGAGAAGAATCCAGATGGGTTGGGCAAAGTTTGGCTCAATCAGCTACATCTTTCGAGACTCCACTCTTCCCATCTCCATGACGAGGCAGGTATTTGACCGGTGTATCATGCCTGCTGTCTCATATGGAGCTGAAACCTGAGTACAGGATATACTATTGACCATTAAATCAAAGAAATGGAGATGGGCAGGACACCTAGCAAGGAGGTATGGCAACAGATAGACACACAAAACTACAGTTTGGACTCCTAGAAACCTAACCAGAAAAAGAGGGAGACAAAGCAGAAGATGGAGGGATGATTTAACAGCACAAAATGGTATTGTTTGGCAGAGAATAGCTCAAGATAGAACAAAATGGAAAATTGGTAAAGAGGCCTTACTCCTGCAGTGGAGTGAAGTAGGCTGAAGAAGAAGAATAATTATAATAATCAAGTCTCAAATCGTCCGACACATTATTTCCTTGACTTTAGCCAAGCAGCCTTATTCAACCATTCAAGCATTTGAAGGAATATATTCCTGCCAAGTACCTATTTACCACACCTGAGTTGAGAGCAGCGAATGTGGATAAAGTGTCTTGGTAAAGGACACAGGTGCCGCGGCAGGGAATCGAACCTACGACATACGTGTTTAAAGACGAAGGCCTTAACCATATACCTCAACACTCCCATTTAATTGAAACAACCTTTGTGAATTTTAGCCGTAATCTGTGATCTGTAATAATTAAATAAATACGCTTCTCATCATGCAACTCCTGCGTCATTAGTGTTCCCGATGTCAACAAATTTGCAATCTGGAACAAAAACATTTATATATAAATTTTACGAGACAGGTTATATAGATTATGTTAGGTAAGAAGCATTATTTACCCGATGAACAACGCACTCCTGCATCATAATGATGTCCACAGTCGTGCACTCCAAGACCAGCGTTGGTACAAGATGCAATGTTGGATTCCCTTCCTGTACACTTGACGTTGTCTAGGATGATGTCACCTGTGCCTTGTCCGAATCCAGCAGACAATATTGCTGTTCCCGTAGCACCCAGACCGAGACTCCTGCAGACAACGCCAGCATCAGTATCGTCCCAGGAGTCATCGCAGACAGTTCCCCAGGATCCGTTGTAATACACCTCAACGCGACCCTCACTGCTGCTAGCACCATTCACCAGACGAACCTCAAGATCAGTGTCTTAAAAAAAGACAGTTCAAAGCATAATTTGTTGTATGTTTTATTATTGACAAGTTTATATGTAACTTTCATTAACACATAACATGTGATTCTGTTGCTCATTGCATTTCGGAAATGCATTTAAATTCTATATTTTTTTTTTTTTTTTCATTTTATTATCATGCACCCTATTTTTAAAATTCAACTGGGCGTAATTCTGGATTAGGGAACTAATTGAAATGTAGAGTTTTAAATCAGCGGCATATAGTATTTACAGAAAATAAGAAACAAATTATAAATATAATCATACATTTACAGGGTCGCGGAATGGTTTTGAAAGTGAAGCGTGGGGGCTGATCACATTTGAACTGTAATGTATTTCTTTATTTTATGCTTATGTATTTCTTTGTTTTTAGCCAAAAAAGTGGGGGGCTGCAGCCCCCTCCCCCCCCCCCCCCCCCCCCCCCCCAGCCCCACCGGTTCCACTCTTTATAACCGGTACCTCGTAAGCGAACTCGTTATAACGGGGTTTTCCTAGTCTGGTAACTTCACGACTCCAAGGTACTTTGTTTTTTTAAGCCATGTTATAAAACAAGGTAAATTCAACGGTCCAAACATTCTCATATGAATAGGTTTCACGGCTTTTAATTCCACACATGTAAGCTTTCTTACAATCATCATCAAGTCTCTCTTTTATTCTAAGGATGCTGTGTCAATGTGGATTAGTTCTATTAGCTCTGTATTGAATCATGAGTGTCAGATTGTAAAACATGTATGCATACATGTAGTTAGCATGTGTTCGCTGACCAGTGACCAAGTAAACATTGCATGCTGTGATCACAACATGCAAGACCCACATAGTAGCATAAACTTTCTTTCATAAGTTCAGTGAAACCTCTTTATAACAAGTTTTCTTTTAAAACAAGATACCTGATATAGTCAGGTAACTTCACAAGTCCAGGGTCTATAGGTACTTTGTTTATTTCAAGCCATGTTATACAACAAGGTAAATTCAATGGTCCCAACATTCTCATTATAAATAGGTTTCACTGCTTTTAACTCCACTCATGTAAGTTTTCTTACAATCAGTCATATAACCATCATCAAGTCTTTCTTTTATTCTGAAGATGCTGTGTCGATATGGATTAGTTCTATTGGCTCTTTATTGAACCCTGAGTGTCAGATTGTAAAACAAGTATGCAGTAGTTCCCATTAAAGGACAATGAAACCCAAGTAAAATGTTACTTTCATAGACTTGAAGAGATTATGAGGAATAATCTCTGAAAGTTCGAGCACAATCGGTCAAGAAATAAGAAAACTATGGCTTTTTGAAAATATCCATTTATTTCAATGAGTGACTAAAATTGGCAACGCACTCTGGCAAAGTTGTGGACAACTCCCCATACGTTTTGTACACAAAATTTCAATTTTGTTCAATTTTCTCAAAATATATGTTAACCCTTCGTTTGAGTTCAACATATGTTTTGTAGAATACATTTATACACAACATATCGTGAGTTTGGGGAATGGAAAAGTGTGACTATGAAGAAAAATGTAAAAATAGGAAAAGTTGTGTACAAAACATATGGGGAGTAGTCCACAAACTTATCAGAGTGCGTTGCCAATTTGAGTTCCCCATAGGAATAAATGGGCATCTTCAAAGAGCCATAGTTTTCTTATTTATGGCCCAATTATGCTCTACCTTTCAGAGATTATTCCTCTTAATCTCTTCAAGTCTATGAAAGCAACATTTTGCTTGGGTTTCATTTCCCTTTAACAATTTTACTTATTGAAATAAATTGGTAATCGAAGAGTATATGGAAAATAAAACGAATACCCATTGAATTCAATGGGTACCCATTGAAACTAATGCCAATGGGTACCAATTGAAGTACATTTCAATTGGTAGCAATTATAATTTCAACTGGAATTTTGTCCTGGGATCCCTTCCAAAACGTTGAGGCAGTACTACATTGTTATGTATGAAATATTAAAATCCATCCCCACTTTGACTAATATAATAATGCTTTCTTCAAGTGGATACTTAACTTATGCTATTTTCCTACACGTATTGTGCTAGAATGCAGTTTCAATATAGTCATACATTTCCACGCACGATATTACAATTGAGGTAGTATCCTTTCTGAGGATTACTATAACAATAACAGTAGATGAGAGCTAGGTTCAAAACGTGTGATTTATGTGAAGGAAAACAAAACGGTTGTACAATATTTCGGTATATACCTCTTTCAGAGCAATGCACTCCTGCATCTTCCCAATGTCGACAGTCGTGCACTCCAAGACCAGAGTTAGGACAAGATGCAAGGTTGGTTTCCCGTCCGGTACAATGAACGTCGTCTAGGATAATGTCACCTGTGCCTTGTCCGAATCCAGCAGACAATATTCCTGTTCCCGTAGCACCCAGACCGAGACTCCTGCAGACAACGCCAGCATCAGTATCGTCCCAGGAGTCATCGCAGACAGTTCCCCAGGATCCGTTGTAATACACCTCAACGCGACCCTCACTGCTGCTAGCACCATTCACCAGACGAACCTCAAGATCAGTGTCTTAAAAAAAGACAGTTCAAAGCATAATTTGTTGTATGTTTTATTATTGACAAGTTTATATGTAACTTTCATTAACACATAACATGTGATTCTGTTGCTCATTGCATTTTGGAAATGCATTTAAATTCTATTTTTTTTTTTCTTCATTTTATTATCATGCACCCTATTTTTAAAATTCAACTGGGCGTAATTCTGGATTAGGGAACTAATTGAAATGTAGAGTTTTAAATCAGCGGCATATAGTATTTACAGAAAATAAGAAACAAATTATAAATATAATCATACATTTACAGGGTCGCGGAATGGTTTTGAAAGTGAAGCGTGGGGGCTGATCACATTTGAACTGTAATGTATTTCTTTATTTTATGCTTATGTATTTCTTTGTTTTTAGCCAAAAAAGTGGGGAGCTGCAGCCCCCTCCCCCCCCCCCCCCCCCCCCCCCAGCCCCACCGGTTCCACTCTTTATAACCGGTACCTCGTAAGCGAACTCGTTATAACGGGGTTTTCCTAGTCTGGTAACTTCACGACTCCAAGGTACTTTGTTTTTTTAAGCCATGTTATAAAACAAGGTAAATTCAACGGTCCAAACATTCTCATATGAATAGGGTTCACGGCTTTTAATTCCACACATGTAAGCTTTCTTACAATCATCATCAAGTCTCTCTTTTATTCTAAGGATGCTGTGTCAATGTGGATTAGTTCTATTAGCTCTGTATTGAATCATGAGTGTCAGATTGTAAAACATGTATGCATACATGTAGTTAGCATGTGTTCGCTGACCAGTGACCAAGTAAACATTGCATGCTGTGATCACAACATGCAAGACCCACATAGTAGCATAAACTTTCTTTCATAAGTTCAGTGAAACCTCTTTATAACAAGTTTTCTTTTAAAACAAGATACCTGATATAGTCAGGTAACTTCACAAGTCCAGGGTCTATAGGTACTTTGTTTATTTCAAGCCATGTTATACAACAAGGTAAATTCAATGGTCCCAACATTCTCATTATAAATAGGTTTCACTGATTTTAACTCCACTCATGTAAGTTTTCTTACAATCAGTCATATAACCATCATCAAGTCTTTCTTTTATTCTGAAGATGCTGTGTCGATATGGACTAGTTCTATTGGCTCTTTATTGAACCCTGAGTGTCAGATTGTAAAACAAGTATGCAGTAGTTCCCATTAACAATTTTACTTATTGAAATAAATTGGTAATCGAAGGGTATATGGAAAATAAAACGAATACCCATTGAATTCAATGGGTACCCATTGAAACCAATGCCAATGGGTACCAATTGAAGTACATTTCAATTGGTACCAATTAGAATTTCAACTGGAATTTTGTCCTGGGATCCCTTCCAAAACGTTGAGGCAGTACTACATTGTTATGTATGAAATATTAAAATCCATCCCCACTTTGACTAATATAATAATGCTTTCTTCAAGTGGATACTTAACTTATGCTTTTTTCCTACACGTATTGTGCTAGAATTCAGTTTCAATATAGTCATACATTTCCACGCACGATATTACAATTGAGGTAGTATCCTTTCTGAGGCTTACTATAACAATAACAGTAGATGAGAGCTAGGTTCAAAACGTGTGATTTATGTGAAGGAAAAAAAAACGGTTGTACAATATTTCGGTATATACCTCCTTCAGAGCAACGCACTCCTGCATCTTTCAATGTCGACAAGTCGTGCACTCCAAGACAGAGTTAGGACAAGATGCAAGGTTGGTTTCCCGTCCGGTACAATGACGTCGTCTAGGATAATGTCACCTGTGCCTTGTCCGAATCCAGCAGACAATATTGCTGTTCCCGTAGCACCCAGACCGAGACTCCTGCAGACAACGCCAGCATCAGTATCGTCCCAGGAGTCATCGCAGACAGTTCCCCAGGATCGTTGTAATACACCTCAACGCGACCCTCACTGCTGCTAGCACCATTCACCAGACGAACCTCAAGATCAGTGTCTAAAAAAAAGACAGTTCAAAGCATAATTTGTTGTATGTTTTATTATTGACAAGTTTATATGTAACTTTCATTAACACATAACATGTGATTCTGTTGCTCATTGCATTTGGAAATGCATTTAAATTCAAATTTTATATTTTTTTTTTCATTTTATTATCATGCACCCTATTTTTTAAATTCAACTGGGCGTAATTCTGGATTAGGGAACTAATTGAAATGTAGAGTTTTAAATCAGCGGCATATAGTATTTACAGAAAATAAGAAACTGAAATGTATTTCTTTATTTGATGCTTATGAATTTCTTTGTTTTTAGCCAAAAAATTAGGGGCTGCAGCGCTCCCGCCCCCCCCCCCCCCCCCCCCCCGGTTCCGCGGTCCCTGATACCAAAATCAATTCGTCCTCAACGGGTAAATAACTGGTATTTCTACTGAAAATGCCACCATATCCACCCCAAAAAGGGAAAGAAAGCAAATAAACAATTAAGGTTTGTAAGGTAAAGACTAGTAAATATGTTTGTCGCCCTCTCTAGGTGGGAGTTGCTAAGCTCCGTGCATAGGGCTTTACTTGTATACAAATAGTTTTACTGTGTTTCACTGCACTGGGTCTTATTCAAACTGAGTTATATTGTCTTCGTTTTTAGCATATGTTCTTTTAACAGAAATATGGTTAGTGAATGTCAGATTATGTAGGGAGATACTGTTATAGCCTAGGTATATTTATCTTACAAAGAAGAGAGGAAACACAGTTTTGAGTTGTTGGTGTTTATGGCATATTATTATAATACAAATGCAATGCATGTGTCAGTTGTATGATGGACCTCTTGACCCCCGAGAAATGATGCACTTATGACACACACACACATGACGTACTTAGGACGCACATATGAAACACTTAATCACGGACCCATGAGACACTCATGACTGACCCATGGTGCATTTTCCAGGGTTCAAGATGTGCATCATACAAATGACACCTGCATTACAACTACATTCAAACCAGAGTATAGTGACCACCAAAGGGGAAATACGAAAAGTGGTCACTGTAGACAGGCGACCTCTACTACAGACTGGTTCACTCTGCAGGTGACCATGTTTGGTGGACACTATAGGCAGGTTAGCTGCTATAGACAGGTGGCCACTGAGTCAGGTTTGATTGTAATTACAGTATGACATGTAATGACTGTCGATAGACACACTTGAGTGGAATAATTATCAATAATAGTGGGGCATTTGAAAAGATCTAAACCCTTTTTTGATTCATCTCTTACCATAAGCTAAACATCACGGTAGAAACAATTGTAGAAGGTCAAAGTTGTTTGGGGGGAGGTACACCTTTAAAGTTGGCTTCAATCCAGACAGCTAACCATTATGATGAGACAGGGTTGAATATTTTTCTTATTTTGTTAAAGTTGTTTTCACTAATTTTTGCTATTTAATTTTGTTTTAAATGAAAAGCAGTAGTTGAAATTGAACGAAATAAAAGTTTATTCATTTACAACTCACAAAATTTAAAATAGCTTAAATAGTCCTTTTTCCCTTTAGATTTGAAGTGCATTTTTGTTTGTATATAAGTAAATAAAAGGATGTGTATGTTTGTGTAATGATTCAAATGTGTGTATGTGTATGTGTTCATGATATAACAGTTACTCCATAATAACTCCAATCAACAATGATATCAATCATGCATGAAAATGAAAAGCCATCATATTGGGAAAATTGGCATACATTTATAAATCCAGAGTTGGAAAGTTATTAAATCCGAAAATATGTGTGGGTGTGTGTAAGCTTGTGTGTACATGCGTGCAAATAAACATGAAACAAGTAATAAATAAATGTACATTCGGTTATACACTATACAAATTACATTTTTAGATACATATACATGTATAATTGTACATTAACAAATGCAATGTGCAATCATTGATCTATATACCCAAATTTCCCATTCCAATTAAGTGATATAATATTGGTCTCGCGGTTCGATCTGTGACATCAGACCTAAGGGTCGTGGGTTCGAATCCAAGGCATTATTTTTCTTCTGTCATCTTCCTTCTTTTTTAATAATTTGCGCGCGTAACGCAAATGAACAGGAAAAATGCTGTTTGTTCACATGTTTTGCAATCCATATATATGCCTTAATGCACCCTATCAAATTAAGCCTGGACTCATAATAATGCCAAGTAAAATGTTATAAAGTCATCATATTGACGATTAAAGTTGAAAACGCGCACGAGTGTGAAAATTGGCTAAATCTGGTCAAACATGCCCTTCTCTAAACTGTCATAACTTCTTTGATATATGGATATATCTAATATGTTTACATATTCTGAAAGAGTATGAGTTGCACATATGTTTACATACCTGTTACCCTCTCTCGCTTACTCTCTCTTCTTCTCATGTTTTCTCTCATGTCAACATGCATGAGAATGAGGAATATTATTCTACCTCCTAAATATCAATCCCTAGACCCACTTCCACGCAAAAGGCAATTCATATTAATTCATAACACGCACAATACTAGTACACGAAATTAGTGTAGACGATGGGCCATTTGAGTAGGGTGATACCGTGATAACGACCTTTGCATTCCAGCAAGGTCACGCACGGGTCAGGGCAGTGTAAGAAGGGATTGGATTGTTAGAATGAGCCATTTGTGTTATCTGATATCGTGGCTAAATGTATGCATATGCGCGTAGCTGTATCAAACAGTAACACAACAATCATATGAGTTGTTCCAGCATTGACCAAGTGGCGTAGTATGTGGTCGGACTGATAGGGGGGTTGAGGTGGGTGCACACAAAATGATCGGGGCAGACATTATCATGTATTTCTAGTGTTCTCATACCAAAATACTACTTATGTTTACATTTGCTATGTTTTGTATTATGGTGGGGGGGGGGGGGTATAGGGGGACGTGTCCAATTCCTTGCCCTCCCCCCCTCCCCCCCCCCCCCCCTTCAATACCCATGTCGTGTACAGTACGCTGTGTTCGAGAGCGTACTGTATAGCTTGGGCAATCGATCCTTCTCATATATTCTGAAGCGACTTGAAATAAACTATCTTTACATTTTGAGTTGCTCATTATGTATTCAGTCAGTCATTACAAAAATTCCCACCGGTAGTTAATTTTGTTATTGTATTTGTTCAATTGTTTATTTATAATTAACAACATATACAAATTATAGAATGATCTGCCGATGGGAACTTTTGGTATTATTGTATAAGATCATCATGTGCTGTAGGACTCGAGCCCGGACTCGGACTCGAGACCGGTCTCGAGTCCGTATTTCTCGGGACTCGGACTCGGACTCGGACTCGGACTCGAGCCAAAAAGACTCGGTCTTGGACTCGGACTCGACCAATGGTGACTCGTGACTCGGGCGAAAATCGGGCCGAGACCGCCAACGAGACCGGCATTTTTTCCGTTTTCCCACGTTCATTTACATTACCCAGCGTAAGCAAAAACAAACCCGTTGTTCTAGCGTACCTTGCTCACTTGAGTGGCATTCTGGAAAATGATCGTACCATCGCCTCAACAAGCTATTTATATGCCTAAATAGATGTTGAGATTAGTCGTTTTATGTTTTGGAACACGTAAGACACGGTCAAGTATTACGGCCAGAAACGTGAATTAATTTACGAAAGCCTGAGCTGAAGCGACTATTTAACCCTCCAGTGTCACGGGCCAGCTTCCTCCACCAAGAACGTTCGGTGACAAGCTCCTGCACGCTTACTGAGTCAGGTCATGAGCTGTAAGCTCAACTGTGATTGGTTGAGGAAGTATGGCAATGGATGATGTAAAAGATTAAGTCTCTATTTTTCATTGTCAATCACAATGATTGATTCATTTTACCCTTGTTTGGTTTTTTGTTTTTATCTTTTCTTGAATCACCGTGAATTGGCCCGGAAGCGTTTATTTTTTCCGTAACCCTAACGCGTCGGAATTCGTGAAAGCGCGCTGGAAAGCCAAGACTAGCTCGCGGTGTTGATTTACACGCAAGCCTAGCTATTTTCTCAATAAAATCGTGGCTTCACACGTGCGCAGATGTGTGCAAGATGGATCCACGCGTGTATTATACCGGTCTGACCCACGCATATATGCCTTTAAGTCACATAATGGAACTGTGATACTCTTACTAATCAATGTGGATTGTTTTAAATATAATATGATAAAACACTACAAAACAAGACCAACACATCTGGTGGTAATCCTTCAATTCAATCACACCTTTAAAGATCTATAAAATAACAATGCAGCATACATGTAAAAAACATAAAATCATACATTAATGTACATAAACAATAAGCAGAAACATATTTAACAGCAGCTATAGGGAACACAAAAACAAAAAAATGTGGATAGTAACAAAAGTCATATTCAAGCTTTTTAGCTATTCAAATTAATAAAATATTCTGATATTTATCTCAGGCCTTATTACATATGGACTACTAGGGTTTTACAACCAGCTACAGCTGGAGACCATGATGAACAAGTACCGAACCTTTTTTTAAATTAGGTTTACTATCGCATGGCATACCTGTACTTATCATGGGAGGAGCCTTGGTAGGAGTATCTTTATCCGTGATGGCTGATGCTTTATTTTTGCTCACTTGTGACAGCGATGATGATGATGATGATGAGGACTACTAGAGCGACCACAACGGCGATGAAAAGTCTCTGTCGGGTGCAGAATCCCTGTTGTCTCCCTCGTGGCTCCGTAGTGACCTTCACACCGTCTTTCTCCTCCATGGGGATGGTGACGGGGGCATACGCGCCCTTCCCACTGTTGCCGGAGTCCATGGTTTATTTACCTGTTGACATTATAAGTAGTGGATTCAAACAATAATATACGTTCAAATATTTCATATTGAGAGCCAATATGTAGAAGGTAGCAGCATCTTCTTGAGAGGCTAAAATGACGATGATACATAAACCGAACACAAAAAGTAACTTCACCCCTAAGCAATTGCCCATAATTTCGTAACCAAGTATTTTTTCAAGATATCATCTTACCACAATATTGGCACAGTTGTTATGTTCGATATTCAGAGATATTCATTACTTTATGCTGAATGAGCACAGATTAAAGACAAAATTGCCCAATTCAAAGTCACAAGGTATTGCGCGTATCTGTACATTGTTGTGAATCCGCACATGTGGCGGAATGCATTGATCATGGTTTATGAAACAATGCTTTTGATATTCAATTCATTTTTATTTTTTGATGGCTCATGTGGTAAATAGCATCATTTCAATTGTAAACAGTGTTTTTTTGTAATTTTCCAGACTCTCAATCATTTGTAATGATGATAATACTTAAAATATTTTAGAATTTTGAAATATGACTTTTTTTCTGTAATGTGTGCTCACTCAACCATGGATTAATGATTACCTCTTATTTTACACATTGTTTTCCTAACTAGCATATATGGATATATTGGCAAGACGAAATCTTGAAACGATTCTTGGTTATGAAATTAAGGGCAATTGCTTAGGGATGAAGTTACTTTTTGTGTTCGGTTTAGATAGAGAACATAATAATTTATAGATCAGACTCTTTCTCCTCCATGGGGATGGTGACGGGGGCGTACGCGCCCTTCCCACTGTTGCTGGAATGAAAACTGTCGCGCTCAGGTACGATTCCGCCTGGAAGAGTCTATGACATGGCGCTGCCCTGCGCATTCTGACGACCAAGTTGCTTTAATATATTCAGAAGTCTCTCTTTATGTCTCTATCAATTCTCTCTCAATAATTTGTCATTGGTGTTCTCTTTAAAACAAATCGATTATAGTCAAACTCAATGGCGTACCGACTTACCTGCATTCCCTTATTTTCAATTTCAAGAATGTTCTCGTATGTTTTGATAATGTTTGGGCAAATCATTTGGGAACACGTGCAACCACCCCCCCCCCCCCCCCCCCCCCCCCTCCCTCCACCCCCACTCGCCCGTGACCACGCCACTGGTCGAACTAAAATAATGTATAGCTCTAAACCCTGTTGTACAACACGAGCATGCAAGTATGCATGCAATATATATGATTATATCTTTAAATTTGAGAGACTATGTCTTTAACTATATTGTAATATATATTTATACGTCTCATACAGGGCGCCGCTGTAAAGCAGTTTTTCAACTGAACGGCCTACCCTGAATTTTTATAAAGAAAACATGAATAAATAAATAAATAAACAGTGAAAACAGGTGAACGCATTTCCGCGGTGAACAGGTGAACAGGTGAACAGGTGTTTTTTGTTTATCTCCTGCATTTTGGAAACTGTTATTGTTTATAGTGCGAGGTATACAAGGATATTGGAATCGCCGTGTAGGGATTATTACGACGAACACGGTCATATAATTTTCGCCATCGGACGTATCTGAAGTTTAATGTAAGTTCAATATTTATAAGTAAAATTTCACTATTTGAGATAAAAATTAATCTTCAAATAGTTACGCGCATCACCTGATTTACTCCAGTTTAGACTTTGTTATTGCTATTAGCCGTATTCAGACGATGAAAGCCAAGTCTTAAGAATTGCAATTCTTAAGAATTGCAATTCTTAAGAACTTCAAAATGTGTGTTCAAACGATGCCAATTCTCGAGAGTTGCAATTCTTAAGAATTAAAACCGGAAGTAGCATGCGCGCCTTTCTCATTTGAGGTCACGCGCGCTCACTTGACTTGTTTTCACACCGGAAGCATATCTCGGTCATGAGGTCAACCCAAACCACGAGTCTCGAAGCTGATTGTGTTCAGACGGTAAAAAAGTAGACTGCGCGCAGTCGCGCGCTTATCGCGCGCTCATTCTGCGCAAAATCTTACAAGTATCTTGTGGTTATCTTGTGTTTGCAAACCACAAGATAACCACGAGATTGCGCATTTTTTGCAGTGTGCGCAATCTCGTGGTTTGGAAACCACAAGATAACCACGAGATTTGCTTTTATCGTCTGAATGCGGCTATTGTTTGTTATTGTTTTTCGCGCATCACATGTGATCACGCGCCTGTTGGAGACTGCGCTCTTTGACTGACGTCACAATGGCTAATGAGATCGGATATCTCAAGGTCAAACAATTGAAAGTTGAGCTCCAGAAGCGAGGGCTAGATACAAAAGGAGTCAAAGAAGTGATGATACGAGACTGAGAAGGCGA
>JBAMJV010014740.1:0-21592 GCA_037951105.1 Echinarachnius parma
AGGCAAAGAGCGCTATAAAAGACATCCTCATAGGCCAATCAATGGTTCACAGCAGCTTAAGATTTCTGAATGCCCTCAGATACTTGATGTCCTTGTCGAAAGGTGCTGATGCACACGTGTCTTGAATGATTGAACTCCGTTGTTGTTGATTACGCCAACTATATTCTCTGGCAGACGGTTCCACACATTGACTGCAGCATGTATGAAGCTCCTGCCAGTTGAGTGGGTTCTTGACTTGGGTTATGATAGAGCATGGCTCGGCATTGACGTGCTGGTGCGAGTTGCTCTTCTAATGGTGTAAGGTTGGGGAAGCATCGCCTTCAGGTCAGAGGGACACTGGCTGGTATGCATCTTGTAAAGAACAGTTGTGGCAGCTACCTGTCTTCTATGATGGAGAGGAGGAATGTTCAGGTTCAGGCGTGCTTGCTCCTCGTCCACACCGATGATGCGCAGAGCCTTACTCTGGATCCGATCCAGTAGTCTGAGTGTAGTAGCTGAAGCGTTCAGCCAGCTCAGTGAGGCGTACTCCATTACGCTGCGTACAGAGATCAAACAGAGATTAGGAGATCAATTTATTAAATCTTGGTCTAGCACCATGGAATCAAGTAATACATGTGTTGATTATATAATTGTTTGAACTAAATTTGAGTTAGAGAAATATCTTTTTGATTCGTCCCCGCAAACATGCTATTAATTTTACTAAATTTTGGCTACCAAATACTCAACTTCCAGTTGTAAAAAAAAGATATGATAATATAAATTATGATGAAAGATTGTGTACACTGTGTAATCAAAATATGATTGGAGATGAATTTCATACATTATTTGAATGTAGCTTATTTTGTACTCAGAGGCAGGACTTGTTACCAAAATAATATTATATATACCCAAATACTTTTAAAATGGAGAAGCTGCAAGTAAAATAAAATTGATAAAGCTTTGTAAGTTGATTGGTGCTATTATTGTAGAGTTTAGATCCTCTAAGCCATCCTAGGTTCCCCCAATCACAAAATTAAATGAATATCCCCCCCCCCCCCCCCCCCACTCACATAATATTATATTCCTCGCCTTAATATTTATGAAAAAATTGTTACATAATTATTAGTTTAGGACATTTGGGTGGCTGTATGAGTAACCGTAAAGTTTCTCAAATATGTAGGTTGTTTGCATTATTTTGTTCTTGCCTACATGCTGTATACCTTGTAATCGATTATATTCACCATATTGTATTTTATTGTGTATTACAGTTTGTATCTTTAATAGTTTATACATGCCAAACGGTTTTGGTAAACACGTTTTATTATTTATGTTTAAATTCAAATTGTTGCCCCTTTGGGGTCAAATTCCTGCCCAGATGCTGTTCATTGAAACTTAAATTTATTGTACCGTAATTTAACTCGTTGCAATTTATATGATTATTGTACATTGTTTATGTTGGGGTCAAAAGGTGTTACTTTCAATAAGCTTCAAAGTTTAAGTTCAAGTAAATATGGTAGCGCGCTCAATATGAATATGCGATGTACGCGACCGGACGTACGTGCCGGCACCCTGCTTATGCCATGACTGAAAGGCATATAGTGAAATCCCGGCTTTAATTCAGATTTACAGCTTTGAATATGTGCCTATATTCATATACCACACTCTTTTTTTCTTCAAAGAAATCCTTCAGTTTTGCTAAAAATGTCAATTTCATTCAACTTTATGGCTGGTTTTCCCATCGGCGTTGCATACTCCTAAAATAGTTATTGATAGCGGAGCGCGCGTGTGTATACGTGCTTATCGGGTCATGACGTCACATGAGGACCACAACACGCAGTACAAAGTACGAACGTGCATGGTTTACATGCAGAGCCTTTGACTTGCTAGTAAGACAGACTCGTATTTGCTTGGAAATTGAGGCTTTACTGAAAAACCATAAGAAATGCATGTAGCAGTATGCAGCAACAGACCTGAGTTTGGATCCTCCATGATGTAAACTTAAATCAATGTTTGCAAATATTGAAAACAAATCCAAATAATATCTCTCTGACAACGTGAGTAGATGCACTCAGCGTGCACGTCTATGACAATAGAGTACAGAAGCCATGACGTCATAAAAACACTTTTTTAGAATTTTCAAATTTGGACTTCATTTTCAGAAGAGCATAACAAATAATGTCCAAATACCGAAAATCAAAGGAATAGGTTACGTATTGGCTGAGATATGCCCATCCGAATGAATTTTACTTCAATGGGCAATCAGTGTTATAATGCACTGGTTCCTTAATTTAGGAACCAGTGCACTATAACACTAATTGCCCATACGGATATAGGGCTATATAACCCGGAGGGGGGGGGGGGGGGGCACTCATGTATAATGTAAGACCAGTATGTGCCACTTACAAGACCCCCGTTTTCACACCCGATTGCCGCTCTAAAGTTACCCGATATTCAAAAATTGCCGCTCCATAGACCCCCTGAATGACTTGGCTAGGTAGTTGAGTAGCGCCAAGTCCATTATTCTTCTTCTAGTCAGCTCCTTGGACCGCCATTTGAGGCTTTCCGTATGTCTTTGGTAGCTCCAAATCCATGTGTTGTGTAGTTTTTGATTTTTTGGATAGAATGATTATGCTGGTTTTTACATGGCATTGCAGTAGAATGAATTACATTTAAAATGGTATATAATTTGTCATATTCAGACAAGGCAAACCCTCTAAAAATTAGCACCAAAGATTTGGAAAATGGATGAAGCAGTTTTAAAACAAGGGAGAAACAGGCTACTTCAAAGATCGGCGTCCATTCAAGAGCTGTATATCTGATAATTTTTATTTGATGAACAAACATATTTAAACATGATTTCTGATGATCAAAATTTCACAGAAGGCAGATTAAGATACCTTCATTCAAGAAATACAAAAATCCTGAATCTCATATTTTAAACCAAATTTGACTATTTTAATCTCCGCGACATAACGGTCGTTTTTGTGGTGTAAGGTCACATTTTATACATGCAGATCAATTCACATGTTCAGAATAAACTACCTCCCGACCCCTTCTCGGTTGGCATATGGTTTAATACTGGCTACGCCATGGACCGCTCTATATACCAAACAAAACTGTAGAGATTTTTGGGGTATAATATTACAGTATCACACGTTTACGCTATTTGATATAGCCCAGTACAATCTGTTCATGGTCGAGTCGTCGGCGACTAAACCGTTAACCGCACCATTTGGTGAGGAGGGTGTGAGGACATCCAGCAGGATTAAAAGTAAGACCTGTCAAAGGACGGATGAGCTCCATGTGAGCCAACAGCCATTCTCCGTGGAAAAGATCAAAGCCTTACCACGTATTTTCCAATATAGTATGCTATGCACAGAAACAGTCCAAATGAAAGAAGTGATACAGAGGAGCTTGGGACCCTTGCGAGTAATTATGTTGTAAATAGTGACAAGGAAGAGGAGAGTGCCGCTTCGAATTGTAAGTCTCCCAAGAATGATGGGGTCACACCAAAGCCGGAAGGAAATGTGGCACCGGATGATGGCAGGCTGAAAACAAGGGGAACTCTCCTGCACATTGGCACTTGGAATGTACGTACAATGTATCAAGCAGGAAAACTGGATCCTAGAGATGTCCCGTATGAGACTTGATATATTAGGAATAAGTGAACTTCGATGGAAATAGGCAGGGACAGTTGATAAGGACGAGTATGTGATGGTATACTCTGGAGGCGAACGTCATTACAATGGTGTAGGAATACTGATGAAGAGGAAAATTTATAAATCTATGACTGGCTTCTGGCCTATCTCAGAGAGAGTCATTGTAGCTAAATTCAAAGGAAACCCTTTTGATGTAGTAATAGTTCAGGTATATGCCACGACATCTGACTATGAAGATGAAGAGGTTTAAAAGTTCTACGATGATGTGGATTTAGCCTTGAAAAGTGCTAAAAGCTCTGATGTCCTCTTCGTATTAGGAGACTGGAATGCTCGAGTGGGCAATGAAAGATATAAAGACATCATAGGTCAATATGGCTTAGATGAGAAGAATGAGAGAGGGGAGAGGTTCATACAGTTTTGTGAACAGCATAGACTGATGGTAGCCAACACATGGTTCAAGCTTCCCAAGCGCAAATTATACACCTGGAAGAAACCAGGAGATACTGCACGTAGACAGATTGACTATATTGCAGTCAGTAAGCGCTTCCGAAGGAGTATAAAGATGGCCAAGACCTATCCTGGTGCAGACATAGGCTCAGACCACAACCCAGTAGTTATCAAGGTCAACATCGCACTGAAGGTACTAAAGAAGGCTCTACCCAAGAAAGCCAGATTGGATGTGGAACTGCTGAAGGACAGAGATTTCCGTGAGAGGTATGCTGCATCAGTACACAACAGATACGAAGGACTGAGAGTAGAAGAGGTGGAACAGACTCCAGATGAAATGTGGTCAAACCTTAAGGGGTGTATGCAGGATGCAGCTGAGGAATGCCTCCCTAAGAAAAAGCGTGTAGGAAAGCAAGCTTGGATGACAGGTGACATTCTGGATCTTATGACAGAGAGAAGAAAAGGTGCAAATATAGAGAACTTGATAAACAAATTAGACTGAAATGTATAGAAGCTAAAGAACAATGGCTTGTTAAAGGATGCGAAGAGATAGAGGAATTAGATCGTCTACACCATACAAGGAATATGCATCAGAAGATTGAGGAGGTTACACACAAGAATAAAAAGGAGACAACAAATGGTGTAATTCAAGATAAAGAGGGAAATGTATTGTTTGAAGGACAACAAATTCAAAGTAGATGGATGGAATATATTACAGAGCTTTATGAAGATGATAGAAATGAACAAGTGAAAGAAGAAAATTAACACGGACCAGATATTCTAGTAGAAGAGGTTAAGGCTGCTTTTGAAAAATTGAAGGCAGGGAAAGCTTGTGGATTAGATAGAGTTTCTACAGAGATGCTTACAAGCTTAGGAGAGTCAGAGGTTAAAGAGCTCACTATGCTATGTAATGTAATTTATACGACAGGCAAATGGCCAGAAGACTTTGTGGTGTCAGAGTTTGTTATGATCCCAAAGAAAACTAAAAGTACAAAATGCACAGACTTTAGAACCATAAGCCTCATAAGCCATGCATCTAAGATTGTGTTAATTATTCTCACAAATAGAATACAGTTAACTATTCTTAAGGAAATTAATGACTGCCAAAGTGGATTCATACCAGGCAAAGGCACAAGAGAAGGAACTTCAATCTGCGTATGATTATGGAGCGTTACCTGGATAAAAAGAAGGATGTCTACATGTGCTTTCTGGACTATCAAAAGGCATTTGACAGAGTTAATCATGAGAAATTGATTAACTGTCTGAACTCACTGGGTCTGGATGGGAAGGATGTCCGTCTGATTGCAAGTCTGTACTGGAGTCAGAAGGCAGTGATACGAGGCATGGAAGAGTTATCGCCAGAGGTTGAAATACAGAAAGGTGTGCGACAGGGTTGTATAATCTCGCCTCTATTGTTCAACATATATTCAGAGATGATTTTTAGAGTGCTGAATAATGAAAAAGGTGTCACGATTGGAGGTGAATACATTAACAACCTGAGGTATGCCGACGATTCTGTGCTATTAGCGGAATCGGAGGATGAGTTACAGAGACTTGTAGAAAAGGTGAATGATGAAGGTGAACGTTTTGGTATGGCAATTAACGTCTCTAAGAGTAAAACTATGGTGGCATCGCGGAAAAAAGAAGTTCCTAATGTTAGTATTCAAATTAATGACACATTAATAGAACAAGTCAATAAGTTTGTCTACCTTGGGCAGACAGTCACAGAAGATGGGAAGTGTGACAGCGCAATAAAGCAGAGGATAGAGATTGCAAGATCAGTCTTCATGAAATGGACAAGATATTATGTTGTAGGAAGCTGAACTTTGAGCTGAGATGCAGAATCTGGAAATGCTACATCTGGAGTACTCTGTTGCATGGGGTTGAAACATGGACTCTATGCAAAGAAACAGAACGAAAGTTGGAATCAATTTGAAATGTGGTGCTTCCGGAGAATGCAAAGAATCAGCTGGGTAATGAAAATTAGTAATAAAGAAGTATTGAATAGAGCAAGCAAAGAAAGAGATCTGATGAAGACAGTTCAGAAGAGGAAACTTGTGTATGTTGGTCATGTAATGAGAGGAGGAGGACTGCAGAAGATGTTACTTGAAGGAATGATAGAAGGTAAACGGGAAAGAGGCAGACAGCGAACCACTTGGTTTGATGATGTCAAGAAATGGACTGGACTTAGTTATGCTGATGTGCGAACAATTGTTTGGGACAGAAGTAGATGAAGGTGCATAGCCGCCAACCCCTTACTTAGGGACGGCACTTGATGATGATGATTGTATAGATGGACACGAACACCGGTCACACCGCTCCTCCTTTTGACGATGTCAACCTTTATCTATTCAGGTAACCATGGTCCAGAATATTATTATTACAAATAAAAGGCACTATTTTTTTATATTCCAAAAGTTTAGAAAAATAGATTTCCATAACATTTATTAAATCTAGCTTTTGTCTAGAACGCACACTTCGGCCGTGTCACTATGTCTTCAAACGTTTTTTGTATGATAGATACCCAGCTAGCCACCTGACGTTGTGCCAACGTTGGGACAATGTAACAAGTCGTTGTAAGAGGACGTTGGGCCTACATTAAACATGAGACGTCACCGCGACGTAAAAATGTCCGCCAGCCCAACATCAGCGCGGCGTTTTTTTTTTTATGCTGGCCCAACGTCATTTTGCCAATGGCCCAATGTCAGTTCTAACGTAGGCCCAACATCGATTCCTGTCATTGAGAGAACATCAAGTTCTGACGTTGGACAGACATCAATTTCACAACTATTTACCGACCTCTTTGATTGCTACCAGTTCCAACATCGGCGCGAAATTAGCCCGACGTCATTCATGAGATCATTCATTCATGACTATTGACATCGGCGCAACATCAATTTTATGACCATTTGCCGAGTTGTTTCATTGCTGCATGTTTTTACGTCGGCGGGATATCGGCCTGACATCATATGGTAGATATCATACTGATGTCCAATTAATAACATTGTCCCGACATTGATTTTACAACCATTTAGCGACCTCTTAAATTGATACCAGTTCCAACATCGGCGCGAAATTAGCCCGACGTCATTCATGATATGTCATATTCATGTCTTATCATTGACATCGGCACAACATCAATTTAATGACCATTTGCCGAGTTGTGTCATTGCTGCATGTTCTTACGTCGGCGGGATATCGGCCTGACATCATATTGTATATATCATATTGTAGTCCAATTAATAACATTGTTCGGACGTTAATGTTACAACCATTTAGTGACCAACAGCTTCCAAAATATTTTCAAAAAATAAAGTTTTTGCAACATGCTGATTTGTATGTGAATTTAGTGCATGTCGTATAAAATGTATTTTCGATTTAAAACTTGCATAAAACGCCTTTATATGTATGCTAAAATGATGTTTGTAACATACAATAAGGCTGTAAGATGTCATTGTGTAATATGAGTACTATACATGTCACTTTACATGGGACAAGTGAAGTTAAAGTCAACAAAGTCAGAATAATTTGTGTTTCGATTTCAATTTTATTCATGTCAGTTTCCATTTACGTACTGTTCTCTAGGTTCAAATCAAGACAGCAATTCTCCACAACCATTTCAAGTCATTTACAGATTTTACCAAAGTTCTAAAGTTGCTCATTAAAGTACATAATTTCACGTTCTGTTCTCTAGATACAAATTAAAACCACTATTGTCCACAACTATTTCAAGTAATTTACAGATTTTATCAAATTTCTGAAGTTGCTTGTTAAAGTACATAAAACTTATACTGTTCCGCTATTCTCCACAACTATTTAAAGAATAGAAGGTAGAGAATAGCAGTTTCGACTCATTCCTAGAGAACAGTACGTGAAATTATGTACTTTAACATGCAACTTAAGAACTTTGATAAAATCTGTTAATGACTTGAATAGAAGGTAGAGAATAGCAGTTTTGACTCATTCCTAGAGGACAGTACGTGAAATGATGTACTTTAACAAACAACTTAAGAACTTTGATAAAATCTGTAAATGACTTGAATAGAAGGTAGAGAATAGCAGTTTTGACTCATTCCTAGAGAACAGTACGTGAAATTATGTTCATTAACAAGCAACTTAAGAACTTTGATACAATCTGTAAATGACTTGAATAGAAGGTAGAGAATAGCAGTTTTGACTCATTCCTAGAGAACAGTTCATGAAACTATGTTCTTTAACAAGCAACTTAAGAACTTTGATACAATCTGTAAATGACTTGAATAGAAGGTAGAGAATAGCAGTTTTGACTCATTCCTAGAGAAGAGTACATGAAATTATGTACTTTAACAAGCAACTTAAGACCTTTGATAAAATCTGTTAATGGATTGAATAGAAGGTAGAGAATAGCAGTTTTGACTCATTCCTAGAGAACAGTACGTGAAATTATGTACTTTAACAAGCAAGTTAAGAACTTTGATAAAATCTGTTAATGACTTGAATAGAAAGTAGAGAATAGCAGTTTTGATTCATTCCTAGAGAACAGTACGTGAAACTATGTACTTTAACAAGCAACTTAAGACCTTTGATAAAATCTGTTAATGGATTGAGTAGAAGGTAGAGAATAGCAGTTTTGACTCATTTCTAGAGAACAGTAGGTGAAATTATGTACTTTAACAAGCAACTTAAGAACTTTGATAAAATCTGTAAATGACTTGAATAGAAGGTAGAGAATAGCAGTTTTGACTCATTCCTAGAGAACAGTACGTGAAATTATGTACTTTAACAAGCAACTTAAGAACTTTGATAAAATCTGTTAATGGATTGAATAGAAGGTAGAGAATAGCAGTTTTGACTCATTCCTAGAGAACAGTACGTGAAATTATGTACTTTAACAAGCAAGTTAAGAACTTTGATAAAATCTGTTAATGACTTGAATAGAAAGTAGAGAATAGCAGTTTTGACTCATTCCTAGAGAACAGTACGTGAAATTATGTACTTTAACAAGCAACTTAAGACCTTTGATAACATCTGTTAATGGATTGAATAGAAGGTAGAGAATAGCAGTTTTGACTCATTTCTAGAGAACAGTAGGTGAAATTATGTTCTTTAACAAGCAACTTAAGAACTTTGATAAAATCTGTAAATGACTTGAATAGAAGGTAGAGAATAGCAGTTTTGACTCATTCCTAAAGAACAGTACATGAAAGTATGTACTTTAAACAAGCAACTTAAGGCCTTTGATAAAATCTGTTAATGGATTGAATAGAAGGTAGAGAATAGCAGTTTTGACTCATTTCTAGAGAACAGTAGGTGAAATTATGTACTTTAACAAGCAACTTAAGAACTTTGATACAATCTGTAAATGACTTGAATAGAAGGTAGAGAATAGCAGTTTTGACTCATTCCTAGAGAACAGTACGTGAAATTATGTACTTTAACAAGCAACTTAAGAACTTTGATAAAATCTGTTAATGACTTGAATAGAAAGTAGAGAATAGCAGTTTTGACTCATTCCTAGAGAACAGTACGTGAAATTATGTACTTTAACAAGCAACTTAAGAACTTTGATAAAATCTGTTAATGGATTGAATAGAAGGTAGAGAATAGCAGTTTTGACTCATTCCTAGAGAACAGTACGTGAAATTATGTACTTTAACAAGCAAGTTAAGAACTTTGATAAAATCTGTTAATGACTTGAATAGAAAGTAGAGAATAGCAGTTTTGACTCATTCCTAGAGAACAGTACGTGAAATTATGTACTTTAACAAGCAACTTAAGACCTTTGATAACATCTGTTAATGGATTGAATAGAAGGTAGAGAATAGCAGTTTTGACTCATTTCTAGAGAACAGTAGGTGAAATTATGTTCTTTAACAAGCAACTTAAGAACTTTGATAAAATCTGTAAATGACTTGAATAGAAGGTAGAGACTAGCAGTTTTGACTCATTCCTAAAGAACAGTACATGAAAGTATGTACTTTAAACAAGCAACTTAAGGCCTTTGATAAAATCTGTTAATGGATTGAATAGAAGGTAGAGAATAGCAGTTTGGACTCATTCCTAGAGAACAGTACGTGAAATTATGTACTTTAACAAGCAAGTTAAGAACTTTGATAAAATCTGTTAATGACTTGAATAGAAAGTAGAGAATAGCAGTTTTGAATAATTCCTAGAGAACAGTACGTGAAATTATGTACTTTAACAAGCAACTTAAGACCTTTGATAAAATCTGTTAATGGATTGAATAGAAGGTAGAGAATAGCAGTTTTGACTCATTCCTAGAGAACAGTACGTGAAATTATGTACTTTAACAAGCAAGTTAAGAACTTTGATAAAATCTGTTAATGACTTGAATAGAAAGTAGAGAATAGCAGTTTTGACTCATTCCTAGAGAACAGTACGTGAAATTATGTACTGTAACAAGCAACTTAAGACCTTTGATAAAATCTGTTAATGGATTGAATAGAAGGTAAAGAATAGCAGTTTTGACTCATTCCTAGAGGACAGTACGTGAAATTATGTACTTTAACAAGCAAGTTAAGAACTTTGATAAAATCTGTTAATGACTTGAATAGAAAGTAGAGAATAGCAGTTTTGTCTCATTCCTAGAGAACAGTACGTGAAATTATGTACTTTAACAAGCAACTTAAGACCTTTGTTAAAATCTGTTAATGGATTGAATAGAAGGTAGAGAATAGCAGTTTTGACTCATTCCTAGAGAACAGTACGTGACATTATGTACTTTAACAAGCAACTTAAGAACTTTGATACAATCTGTAAATGACTTGAATAGAAGGTAGAGAATAGCAGTTTTGACTCATTCCTAGAGGACAGTACATGAAATTATGTACTTTAACAAGCAACTTAAGACCTTTGATAAAATCTGTTAATGGATTGAATAGAAGGTAGAGAATAGCAGTTTTGACTCATTCCTAGAGAACAGTACGTGAAATTATGTACTTTAACAAGCAAGTTAAGAACTTTGATAAAATCTGTAAATGACTTGAATAGAAGGTAGAGAATAGCAGTTTTGACTCATTCCTAGTTAACAGTACGTGAAATTATGTACTTTAACAAGCAAGTTAAGAACTTTGATAAAATCTGTTAATGACTTGAATAGATAGTAGAGAATAGCAGTTTTGACTCATTCCTAGAAAACAGTACGTGAAAGTATGTACTTTAACAAGCAACTTAAGAACTTTGATACAATCTGTAAATGACTTGAATAGAAGGTAGAGAATAGCAGTTTTGACTCATTCCTAGAGAAGAGTACGTGAAATTATGTACTTTAACAAGCAAGTTAAGAACTTTGATAAAATCTGTTAATGACTTGAATAGAAAGTAGAGAATAGCAGTTTTGACTCATTCCTAGAGAACAGTACGTGAAATTGTGTACTTTAACAAGCAACTTAAGACCTTTGATAAAATCTGTTAATGGATTGAATAGAAGGTAGAGAATAGCAGTTTTGACTCATTTCTAGAGAACAGTAGGTGAAATTATGTACTTTAACAAGCAACTTAAGAACTTTGATACAATCTGTAAATGACTTGAATAGAAGGTAGAGAATAGCAGTTTTGACTCATTCCTAGAGAACAGTACGTGAAATTATGTACTTTAACAAGCAAGTTAAGAACTTTGATAAAATCTGTAAATGACTTGAATAGAAGGTAGAGAATAGCAGTTTTGACTCATTCCTAGAGAACAGTACGTGAAATTATGTACTTTAACAAGCAAGTTAAGAACTTTGATAAAATCTGTTAATGACTTGAATAGAAGGTAGAAAATAGCAGTTTTGACTCATTTCTAGAGAACAGTAGGTGAAATTATGTTCTTTAACAAGCAACTTAAGAACTTTGATAAAATCTGTAAATGACTTGAATAGAAGGTAGAGAATAGCAGTTTTGACTCATTCCTAAAGAACAGTACATGGAAGTATGTACTTTAACAAGCAACTCAAGACCTTTGATAAAGTCTGTTAATGGATTGAATAGAAGGTAGAGAATAGCAGTTTGGACTCATTCCTAGAGAACAGTACGTGAAATGATGTACTTTAACAAGCAAGTTAAGAACTTTGATAAAATCTGTTAATGACTTGAATAGATAGTAGAGAATAGCAGTTTTGACTCATTCCTAGAGGTACGTGAAATTATGTACTTTAACAAGCAACTTAAGACCTTTGATAAAATCTGTTAATGGATTGAATAGAAGGTAGAGAATAGCAGTTTTGACTCATTTCTAGAGAACAGTAGGTGAAATTATGTACTTTAACAAGCAACTTAAGAACTTTGATACAATCTGTAAATGACTTGAATAGAAGGTAGAGAATAGCAGTTTTGACTCATTCCTAGAGCACAGTACGTGAAATTATGTACTTTAACAAGCAACTTAAGAACTTTGATACAATCTGTAAATGACTTGAATAGAAGGTAGAGAATAGCAGTTTTGACTCATTCCTAGAGAACAGTACGTGAAATTATGTACTTTAACAAGCAAGTTAAGAACTTTGATAAAATCTGTTAATGACTTGAATAGAAAGTAGAGAATAGCAGTTTTGACTCATTCCTAGAGGACAGTACGTGAAATTATGTACTTTAACAAGCAAGTTAAGAACTTTGATAAAATCTGTTAATGACTTGAATAGAAGGTAGAGAATAGCAGTTTTGACTCATTTCTAGAGAACAGTACGTGAAATTATGTTCTTTAACAAGTAACTTAAGAACTTTGATAAAAACTGTAAATGACTTGAATAGAAGGTAGAGAATAGCAGTTTTGACTCATTCCTAAAGAACAGTACATGAAAGTATGTACTTTAACAAGCAACTTAAGACCTTTGATAAAATCTGTTAATGGATTGAATAGAAGGTAGAGAATAGCAGTTTGGACTCATTCCTAGAGAACAGTACGTGAAATTATGTACTTTAACAAGCAAGTAAAGAACTTTGATAAAATCTGTTAATGACTTGAATAGATAGTAGAGAATAGCAGTTTTGACTCATTCCTAGAGGTACGTGAAATTATGTACTTTAACAAGCAACTTAAGACCTTTGATAAAATCTGTTAATGGATTGAATAGAAGGTAGAGAATAGCAGTTTTGACTCATTTCTAGAGAACAGTACGTGAAATTATGTACTTTAACAAGCAATTTAAGACCTTTGTTAAAATCTGTTAATGGATTGAATAGAAGGTAGAGAATAGCAGTTTTGACTCATTCCTAGAGAACAGTAGGTGAAATTATGTACTTTAACAAGCAACTTAAGAACATTGATAAAAATCTGTAAATGACTTGAATAGAAGGTAGAGAATAGCAGATTTGACTCATTCCTAGAGAACAGTACGTGAAATTATGTACTTTAACAAGCAACTTAAGAACTTTGATACAATCTGTAAATTACTTGAATAGAAGGTAGAGAATAGCAGTTTTGACTCATTCCTAAAGAACAGTACGTGAAATTATGTACTTTAACAAGCAACTTAAGAACTTTGATACAATCTGTAAATGACTTGAATAGAAGGTAGAGAATAGCAGTTTTGACTCATTCCTAGAGAACAGTACGTGAAATTATGTTCTTTAACAAGCAACTTAAGAACTTTGATAAAATCTGTAAATGACTTGAATAGAAGGTAGAGAATAGCAGTTTTGACTCATTCCTAAAGAACAGTACATGAAAGTATGTACTTTAACAAGCAACTTAAGACCTTTGATAAAATCTGTTAATGGATTGAATAGAAGGTAGAGAATAGCAGTTTGGACCCATTCCTAGAGAACAGTACGTGAAATTTTGTATTTTAACAAGCAAGTTAAGAACTTTGATAAAATCTGTTAATGACTTGAATAGATAGTAGAGAATAGCAGTTTTGACTCATTCCTAGAGGTACGTGAAATTATGTACTTTAACAAGCAACTTAAGACCTTTGATAAAATCTGTTAATGGATTGAATAGAAGGTAGAGAATAGCAGTTTTGACTCATTTCTAGAGAACAGTAGGTGAAATTATGTACTTTAACAAGCAACTTAAGAACTTTGATACAATCTGTAAATGACTTGAATAGAAGGTAGAGAATAGCAGTTTTGACTCATTCCTAGAGAACAGTACGTGAAATTATGTACTTTAACAAGCAACTTAAGAACTTTGATAAAATCTGTTAATGACTTGAATAGAAAGTAGAGAATAGCAGTTTTGACTCATTCCTAGAGTACAGTACGTGCAATTATTTACTTTAACAAGCAACTTAAGACCTTTGATAAAATCTGTTAATGGATTGAATAGAAGGTAGAGAATAGCAGTTTTAACTCATTTCTAGAGAACAGTAGGTGAAATTATGTACTTTAACAAGCAACTTAAGAACTTTGATAAAATCTGTAAATGACTTGAATAGAAGGTAGAGAATAGCAGTTTTGACTCATTCCTAGAGAACAGTACGTGAAATTATGTACTTTAACAAGCAAGTTAAGAACTTTGATAAAATCTGTTAATGACTTGAATAGAAAGTAGAGAATAGCAGTTTTGACTCATTCCTAGAGAACAGTACGTGAAATTGTGTACTTTAACAAGCAACCTAAGACCTTTGATAAAATCTGTTAATGGATTGAATAGAAGGTAGAGAATAGCAGTTTTGACTCATTTCTAGAGAACAGTAGCTGAAATTATGTACTTTAACAAGCAACTTAAGAACTTTGATAAAATCTGTAAATGACTTGAATAGAAGGTAGAGAATAGCAGTTTTGACTCATTCCTAGAGAACAGTACGTGAAATTATGTACTTTAACAAGCAAGTTAAGAACTTTGATAAAATCTGTTAATGACTTGAATAAAAAGTAGAGAATAGCAGTTTTGACTCATTCCTAGAGTACAGTACGTGAAATTATGTACTTTAACAAGCAACTTAAGACCTTTGATAAAATCTGTTAATGGATTGAATATTAGGTAGAGAATAGCAGTTTTGACTCATTTCTAGAGAACAGTAGGTGAAATTATGTACTTTAACAAGCAACTTAAGAACTTTGATAAAATCTGTAAATGACTTGAATAGAAGGTAGAGAATAGCAGTTTTGACTCATTCCTAGAGAACAGTACGTGAAATTATGTACTTTAACAAGCAAGTTAAGAACTTTGATAAAATCTGTTAATGACTTGAATAGAAGGTAGAGAATAGCAGTTTTGACTCATTTCTAGAGAACAGTAGGTGAAATTATGTACTTTAACAATCAACTTAAGAACATTGATACAAATCTGTAAATGACTTGAATAGAAGGTAGAGAATAGCAGATTTGACTCATTCCTAGAGAACAGTACGTGAAATTATGTACTTTAACAAGCAACTTAAGAACTTTGATACAATCTGTAAATAACTTGAATAGAAGGTAGAGAATAGCAGTTTTGACTCATTCCTAGAGAACAGTACGTGAAATTATGTACTTTAACAAGCAACTTAAGAACTTTGATACAATCTGTAAATGACTTGAATAGAAGGTAGAGAATAGCAGTTTTGACTCATTCCTAGAGAACAGTACGTGAAATTATGTACTTTAACAAGCAAGTTTAGAACTTTGATAAAATCTGTTAATGGATTGAATAGAAGTTAGAGAATAGCAGTTTTGACTCATTCCTAGAGAACAGTACGTGAAATTATGTACTTTAACAAGCAATTTAAGAACTTTGATAAAATCTGTTAATGACTTGAATAGAAGGTAGAGAATAGCAGTTTTGACTCATTCCTAGAGAACAGTACGTGAAATTATGTACTTTAACAAGCAATTTAAGACCTTTGTTAAAATCTGTTAATGGATTGAATAGAAGGTAGAGAATAGCAGTTTTGACTCATTCCTAGAGAACAGTACGTGAAATTATGTGAAATTATTGACTATATATTACATTGATGAATCAAAAAAGTAAATTTGACTTTCATGTATCAAAGGGATAGTGCAGTTTTGGTTCCGAGAACGCTTTAAGTTTAAGACACATATTTGTTTGAGGTAATGAAAATTAGGTGTAATATTTGGAAAAGAAAAGATTACACTTTTAAAGAAGGAATACACTTAGTTTGAATGTTGTTGAGTTAACGACTGCTTTTGTAATGTAAGCAGCCTTGTAATTTAGACGTTTAGACGTTTATGTTTTTTTTTTATTATTTAAGTATACTTGAATTATACTTTTAAAATTTGTTTTAATGACAATTTACAAGTGCTAGTCACTTACATTTAGTTTGACTAGAACTGCACTATACCATTACTGTTTACACTTGATCAGCTGATCAACCGTAATCTATTGTATAACGAGTCTGGTTTGATCACTGTGTTAGGTTACGTAATATTAACTCGACCCTGCATTGATTGCTATTGTGTTATAACCCGACCCGGTTTCGTTGTAATTCATTTAATTTTATTTGGCATTATTGCCGTATGTTGAACTTGGTATGTTGGTTCTCGGCCTGGCTCACTCTCGCGTGCGGTTCTGGTGCGTGTTCTATAGTTGGAATAGCCGGCTTTGGGCTGTCCCGTATTTTCGCTGACTCTGGGTTCACCGGTTGTAATTGTGCTTGTGGTCCTTTAATGTATATACATTGAAGGGATATGGGTATGGTTGCGATCGGCGGGCTCGGGGTCGGTGCTCGGGTGGCCCGCGGCCGAGGGGTAGTAAATAGAGAGGCACGCGCTGGAGTTGCGTGTAGTGGTGTGTCGGGCTGGTAATTGACGGATACAAGGTTCCAAAATTGATGATATGTACTAGGACCCATGTAATGTGAGACTAAAAATATGAGACTTGCAATTTGTTTTTTTATAATTATGTTCATGTTACTACTCATGCTTTCACGTATTATGATTCTTAGATGTATCTTTCTTTGTATTCTCTTCTCAGTTTGCACCCTCCCTTTTTCATTGTATTATTTGTACACTTGGCCCTTGTTTATACATAGACCCCAAATACCCGAATATGAATTTAAATGATCCTGATATAAACTTATTGAATTATCAAAATGGAATTAATAGCTGTCAATATTACACTGTTCAGGACTTTTTGGCGGTCTTTTCTAAAGACGATAAACGTATAGATGATACTACTTATAATAATAATAATTTGAGCTTACTGCATATTAATTCTAGAAGTATTAATAAACATTTTGACTCTTTTGAAACATTTTTGAATTTAATGAAAAACTTTCATTTTTCTGTCATTGGAATTTCTGAAACTTGGTTACATTCTAACTCTCCAGATATTTATAATATTCCAAGTTATAAAATTATTCATATTGATAGAACAGATGGTAGAGGGGGTGGTGTGGCATTATATATTCATACTGACTTGAAATTTGTATTAAGAAATTATTTTGATGTTGATGGTATAGACAATGTATTTTGTAGAAATTATTAATACAAATGGAAACAATATTATAATAGGAACATTATATAGACCCCCAAGTAATAATATAAATACATTTTTAGAATTTTTTGATAAAGAATTAGACAAAATGACCCGTGAAAATAAACATGTTTATTTAATGGGTGATTATAATATTGATTTAACACACTCTCTTTATTTTGATAACGTTTTTTACAGTGGTAATGATATTAGTACAAATAACGACAATCATAACGTTACCAATAATAGTAATAACTTTCTTAATTTGTTATCTTCATAATTGTATGCCTTTCATCCTTGCATTAATAAACCAACAAGAATAACAACAGTATCAGCAACACTCATTGATAATATTTTTACTAATGTCATTGATAAAGAAACCAATACTGGAATATTTTATTATGATTTATCCGACCATTTGCCAATATTTATCATTTCTTCCAAATTTAAATTTAATTCAAAGAGTACGGCTAGTAAGTTAACGTATAGAAAAGAAAATGATGAAACAATAATGGCATTGAATAGAGATTTAATGAATGAGAAATGGCAGGATGTATTTAGTGAAAATGATATAAATAAAGCCTACGAAAAGTTTTATAATATTAAAAATTATTATAATAAAAATATACCATTAATACAATTGAAACGTAAAAGAAAAGGTATACAAAATCCATGGAATACAAAAGGAATTTTTAATTCTATAAAAACTCGTAATAAATTATATAAAAATGATATGCGGAAACCAATTGAAAGAAATCATAACTTGTATAAACAGTATCGCAACAGGCTCACTAGTTTAATTCGAACTTCTAATAAAATGTACTATTCTGATGAATTGAAAAAAGCCAAAGGGGATATGAATTTAACTTGGAAAGTTATTAAGGAATGAATTAATAAAAATAAACAGCATAGTAAAATTGATTCTCTTAATATCAATGGCCAGGAAATTGTTGATTCATTTGATATTGCACAAGAGTTTAATCATTTTTGTATTAATGTTGGGCCTGATTTAGCCTCAAAAATACACTCTGATAATAATAATTTTTCTCAATATTTATTTGATCGTACTCCAAATACAATGTTTTTAAATCCGTTTTTACCAAGTCAGTGTCTGATAAATGAGACTTACTGCTCGTCATACTAGTGACCAATTAAGCCCATTCTCTCGGCGCCGCTCGGCACACAGCTGAATGCACACTAACAATGGCGGGCGGAATATTCACGAGTTCAATGGTATGTAGGGCAATAAGTCTCATTTATCAGGCACTGACTTGGTAAAAATTGACAAAAATAGGAACCTGACATGGTCTCACTCAGAGCGCCCTAAAACAAACACTACTCGTCCAAAATTACTTTTCTTGGTATCGTTGTTCATTGGAAAGGACACCCTATCCGATGGACATGTTCGTTTTGTTACTTTACCTTGGGAAGTGCCCCGTTCCGTTATTTCTGGGCCACCTTGTATATAAGTTTCATTTCCTGTATAGTGTTATGGTGGCAGTGAACTTGCGTTTTTGTAATTTAATAATATTTTGTATAATTTAAAGGGACTTAGTAACATTGTCCAAATCCTCAAAATAAAATTTTAATTCTAGCGGTTCCCTTATACCTTGTTGTATTCGTATTAACAATAAAATCATGGGACAGGTTTCGGTTTTTCAAATTTCCCTTTCGTTACAAAGATATGTATGATTGAAGTATTCAGATAAGAAAAACTCCGGGCGAGTTTTTCTTCCGTGTACAAAGTGAGTGCAGTGAGTTACTGAATATCACTTTGCATTTTCGCTCATTACTTGGCCATACAATGTCCATTTGACTTGAAATTTTCACACAATACTCTGTGGACATATGAGATAACAACAATATACATTGCATCAACCATTCATCACTTTTTGCACATGTCAACAAAGCTACTAGATCCCTTTAATGAGTAATTTGTTAGATATTCTTATATTTTGTATAAATTAGTATATAGTTTTCAAGGGCTAGCGTGTACTTTAATTATTTGCACTTGCACCACTTCCTTCTCCTTACTTTCTTTTCTTTCTCTCTATCCCATAAGTCATAGGTTGTATACATAATTTAAGCTTACATTAATTTTTCTTTGGGGAGTCACGCTATCAAGCTTGCAGCTTATTGTGACTTCCCATGCAACTTTCCTACTATACTGTATACTATTATGTTGCATTGTTATTCTTTATTGACCTATTTTGTATACAATTGTTTATGTTGTTAAATAATTGTTTTGTATTTATGTTATGTTTTGAAGTTGCAAAATAAATGAAATTAAAAAAAAGACTTAAAATGGAAGTACCATATTGGTCAACTTTGTAGATTATTGTCAAGAAATACTGGTGTAATTTATGAATTGAAATTTGTGTTCCCTCAAAGTATGTTACGTATGTTGTATACAACTTTAATTTTTCCATATTTAAACTATGGTGTACTAGCTTGGGGTAACTCGTTAAAATCCAAAGTGGAAAAATTACTATTGGTACAGAAAAGAGTAATAAGAATTGTTTGTAATACTCACTATCTTGTACATACAAATGTCCTTTTTAACAATAGTAGTGTTTTGAAGGTTGAAGATATTTATTATTTACAACTAGGGGCTCTTATGTATGAATTGAATGCAGGTATACTTCCAGTAGCCTTGGCCTGAATATTTAAGAAAAATAGCCAAGTTCATAATTATTCTACACGACACGCGCAAGCATATCATTTACCTCTTGTTAGAACGCAATTCGCCTTGACGACATTGGGGTTCACTGGACCTAAATTTTGGAATTCCCTTGAACCAAGAATAGCGCAATCGGTCAGTATTTATGTTTTTAAGCGCACATTAAAGTTACCTTTTTTGAGTCGATATTGCCAAGATTTATAGTTTTTTTAATGAATACCTAAACAAACCAACCACTTGTTTATAACTAGAAGGCCCACTTATCGCGCGCAAGTCACGTGCCCCATAGACTTTGCACATGGGCAAGTTGGCGGAGTGACGCGATTTTTGGTAAACTTCTCTACGTCATCGGGGTTGACTAAGAAAGACTTGACCAATCATCATCGTGTGAAGCGCGTAGCCTATCGCGCTTATTTTCCGGCGCACTGTCCTAGATTTTTAGAACAATGTGATCCATGGTAACGTATGCATATGAACTTGTTTTCTTGACCTCGATCCGGTGACGACGCTGTGAACTACTCTGTGATTGGTTCATGTAGTTCGAAAAGTAACCTACTATGCAATTCTGATGATGTAGAGAAGTTTACCTTCCTGTCTCCAAAAATCGCGGTCACTGTGGCAGAGTGGCATCTCCCTGTCCACACCATTACGGGTACGTATGCGTACAAATGCGCGAACTTCAAACCCTCTTTATTTTGTGCGTGCTTGATAATGCCTCTAAAATTGCAGTGAAGACAGCTACAAAGGTCTTGTAAATGCGCGTACAAATGAATAGGAAAACTGATGCGCGAACTTTGATGCCTTTTTTTTGGTCAATACAAATGGAAGGGTTTCAAAAACAGGCCATAATAAATAATTAAAATTGAGCGATCTTAAAACCAAAACATGTTTATTCTACTACATAATATTCTGAATAAACTGGTATTATCATCATTATACAAATCAGTATATTTCTTGTCAAAATTATGTATTGAAAGTTATGTGCGCGAACTTCGATCCCCCATCATACATAAATCAACTATTTTAGGTGACTTTCATGTACGAATATTATATTGATTTGTCTACGAGTTATCTCATTCATTGTGTCACATTCTTACTTTTACATTTAAATAAGGGGTGTTTCCACAACATATGGAAGTAGGCACTCATTATACCGGTCTTGAACTTATATCCATGAACTACGACCCATAGCCTTAACTTCTTAGTTTGTGTATGTATGGGTCACTGATTATACCTTAGATACCATAATTCAATGATTTAAGAACAACGAAATAAAATGCTTACACTTTTTTACTTTACAAAAGTGGTTTAAAAAAGTTGTTGATGATCTTTCAATTTAGTCATTATTTTAACAGAACATCACATGCACAATGTTTTAATACGAATTTGTTTAACCAATGCGTTTTTAGAGAGCATCCTCTTGTGTTTTAACAACTCTGACGTGTTGATTGTTAACAGGCTATTAGAAGTTTGTTAATCTTTCGAGCA
>JBAMJV010014741.1:0-13463 GCA_037951105.1 Echinarachnius parma
ACTATAATGATTGTACCATAGAGTATATCTGTTTCCATTGGTATGTGTCTGTCTCCCTTTCCCCCGTTTCGCGATATGTGCGCATATTCCATAGTCTACATGTCATCATTCTCATTTTTGCCTGACGAAGAATCTGCAGCTAGCGTCGAAAGCTAGGCTCCGTATAAGTTATATTGACTATCATTTTTATTACACTGGAGATTTAAATTTTTTATTTTAGAAAAAGCAGTACTCAGCAGTTATTCTTCATATAAATGAAACCACACAACAACAAACTAATAACACCTCAAGGAAAACAAAAACACACTGTACGTTTCATTTACCACCCCCCCCCCCCCCCCCCCCCCCCCCCCCCCCCCCCCCCCCCCCCACCCCGATGATTACTCTGAAGTATAACGTATAGTAATATCAGTTCACAGTAATTATGTCCCTTGAACTACATACTGTATTGGCTAATAATGAGTTGTGATATGAGTGTGACATTATCATTAGGCATTAAAATCTAATCATATAGAGTGGTGTCGTTTCTTACTCTCTTAATGCGAAAGAGTGGATTCTCCGCTCTAGCTGTCGAGTGACATGCGTTTCAACTCTGAAAAGAGTTGAAATCGACTCTGAAAAGAGTTGAAATCGAACGCCGCCGCGTGTTGAATATAGGCGTTCGCGATAGTATAGTATGAGTTACCGTTTCAACTCCGAGAGCGAGTTGAACAAAAATCGAGACACAGCCACTAAGGCAGCCAATCAGTGATCATCTTTGAGTCACGTCACGCGCGCGCGATAAGGAAAATTTAATTCGATGCGGGAATTGTTTGCACCGCTGTACTAGCTCGCTCTTCGTCATCATTTTGGACGTCGGAGATCGAAGATTTAGGAGATCGAAATCACATTCAGACGGTTCTATAATAAAGGAGAACTCAGTGAGGACTTCCGCAAAACACTTGAAGGTGAGTTTTTATCATGATTTAAGTTTATACTTAGACAAATCAATCTTTCACTTTCGGCTTTCATTTATACGCCAATTTGCAATCACAACGCAAACGTTACGGCGCGCACCAATGTAAGTGCGCGCGTGTGTGTGTGTGTGTGTGTTTGTACACGGGTGTGACTTGTCAAAAATGATGGTCAAGCGATTAAATAGTTGAAACATAATTTCCTTGCAACATGTTCAGGTAATTAGTATACTAAAATATTCTCTAAGTTCTAAAGATTATAGATGAACAGAATAATCGGGTGAAAACTGACTCATCTTGCAAATTATCCTCAATATCTTACTGGTGGTTCAGGTGTGTTTCTTTCAATATTATAGACAGTGATACTCTAGCCTAGTGCGCGTAGTGGAAATACCAACCGGCTCGTTTTAATGCTGAATATAATCCAAATAGTCTAAAGACTTCATCACTTATTCACATATCAACTTCACTATATAATTTAATATTTCCTTGCTTTCATACCAGCCATATTTCCAAGCACATACCCATTCCTTGAGTTATAATTTAATCAAAATCCACAACTAGCAAACACAATTACCACTAAACGCGCGCGCGCCGATCACTCACAGTCACACCACAGAGTCCGTTTCAAGTAAATCATGCACAAATTCCTTACAAATTCCCTTATTTGTAGCTCATCTATACATAATACATCAATTCATATATCAAGCCTTTTTAACAATTCAATTATCTATCAATATAAGCTATAATTTATCTCATACTTTGCATTTAAATAACAGAAAACTACAAATAAAGGTTGTTTCTAATCAATTACTGGCTCCGGAAGATGCTCATGAATATGCAAATGAGCTTTATGCGTAATTTGCATATCATGTGTTTTGGAGTCGCTATAAGTGGAACTACGGTAATAAACATGCTAAGTTCTAACCTTTGAAAGCAAAGTATCGCTTCTGAACTATTCACATACTTTGTAACAAATATCAATCTTAACTATCCGGTATATAACATTTGTCATATCATTTGACAATAAAGAGGAATTTAATAAACAATTTCAGAAAGCTTTGTAACAAACGTTTATACCCGTATGCCTACGCAAATATCTGTGTTGTGCGTCGTACAATTAACGCAGCGCTATGTCAACTGCACTGTCGTTCTAAATGCAATACATCAACAACAACAATACGACACTCATTATTCAACTCATCATCATGATCATCACAAGAATCATATCGAATCAGTAACACTGTCAAGTAGTCAACACTAATCTATAACTTTACCTGGTTTGTGAATTAATCCATTCTTGTTAATCTTCCGTTTCGAGCAAAGTTTAAGTTCACAATCAAAATATTTAATAATGTAAGTGTTGCTAGTCTTAATTACAGATATAATTATATATACGCGCCGTGGCGCATATATATAAATATGTATATTAAATATGTATATAATTATGTATATAAATATGTATATATAAATGTGTATTTCTAAGGTAAGTGTTCCTCTCAAATATGTTTAGGCCTTTAGGCCCTATGTAGGTAAACTGTCCCTTTTGGAGGTCTGCATTTGTTTTGATCTGTCAGCAGTGACGTAGCGTGGTCGGACTGATTGGGGGGGGGGGGGGGGGGGGGGCACACCTTATGCCCCCCCCCCCGTGCCCCCCTGTAGCTACGCCACTGTCTGTCAGTCACCATACATTTTTAATGGTTGTACAAATGATTTTTTTTTGTCCTCATATTTTCATTTGATTGCAGATTTGATTGTTGAATTATCACCCACCGACACACACTGCATCCCAGATGAACGACAGCTGGGATCAAAGGGATACCCGATGACACACCCAGCTGCAACATAAACGTAAGCAGTGTGCCAGCCTACAGTAGAATGAAGAAAGGCAACCGCGCAGATAAACTAGACATGCACGAAGACGAGCGATACAAGTGCGAAGCCGACAGAGACAACCATCAAGACGAGCAAAACGACCTCGAAGATGAACAAAGGCGAGCTAAGCAGCCGCAAAGACCAGCGAGACAAGTGCCAAGATAACAGAGACGACCAGCAAGACGACCACGAAGACAAGCGAAGATGAGTAAGACGACCACGAAGACGAGTGAAACAGTCGCAAAGATGAGCGAGACAAGTGCCTAGATGACAGAGACGACCAGCAAGACGATCGAGATGACCACGAAGACGAGCAAAGACAAGCACGAAGACGAACAGGCAGCCGCAAAGACGAGCGAGACAACCGCAAAGAAAACGAGTGACTCGAAGACCAGCGAAGCAACCGTGAATGCGGCTTCGACAGTAACCTTGACGAAACCAACTTCAGTGAACCGAACACCAGCTTTCAGAGTCCGTGCAGAGCTGACACTTATCGCTAGCCCAACGATCATGGCGTTCGCGACACAGGCCACAACCCGGAGGATATGCGATTGTGATATGGAATGTAAACGTTGAACTGCATGGTTTGGTTGAATTTTTGTATAAAATATAAACTTGAAATTACTTTTCAAAAGGAAGAAGTTTTGTCACCTTCCTTGCTCATGAATCCATACATTTTAAATACATAGGCCTACAAGAACATGCCTGTAGTAGTCACCAACCTTCTACAATGGCCACTTTTCTAGTTTTCAGTAGGTGGTCACTATACACATGTTTGACTGTGTACTACTGTAGCTCAAGACATTGCTGCCCCCGAAGCCAGAATCAATCCAATTTTGATACAGATCTGCCTACGTGAGGGGCCAGATTAAATCCAGGAAACATGAACATGTCCCTATTTAAAGGCTTTAACTATGATATTAAAATGTCCTGAATATAGATCAATTATCTGCCAACTGTTTCTTACCTTTTGCAAGGTGGTGTGATAATTTGTTAGGTATAATGCATGAAAAACAATTGTTTTTTTAAAATCGAATTAACTTCCAATGTGAAGAAAAAAGACTTCTTAAGATTGGGATGAACATTGCTTGGGCTCAAACGTGATGTTTAGAACTTGGGCCCACTGTTTTATGAAAGGCTGCATGAGTATGTTGTTGTATATAAGTATTATTGTAATTGTTTTAATGGTAACTTACAAGTTTTAATTTTTCGTTTGCTTCTCCAAAATTGTATACTATCCTGTTAAATTATTGCCCAACGGTTGGTCCCCAACATGTATTCCTATTGGATGTATTTATGAATTTTAGACCTGTTTCTGAACAGATTATTATGAAACAAAGTCCGCACTGTCTCTAACATTGTGTGCCACTTCACATAGTTGTTCATTATCTCACATATTGATAAAAGGGCCCTGTAAAGTAAACCAAAACTAAATTATTCCTTTAAATGTATTGTGATAATGTTACAATTTATATCCAACTGTTCTTGAAACTTGTGATGAACATTGTATTACTGGTGACCGATTATATTACTGAAATGGCAAGCAGCCCTTTAATTGTCCTAATTCCTTAGCAGAACTAGAGAGTTGACTGTGAAAGGAAACAAAATAATATCTCTGCATCTGCAAAACGGTTTAACTGGCCACCAGTAGTCTTTGTCTTTTTAGACTAACCAATATTGAAATCATCTTGTTCTGAAACATGATATTACTAAGGTAATTAGATTTCCCAAGTTGTGTTGTATTGCAAATATCTCTTCACACATTGCTGTTTTGCATGAACTTGTAGATTGTTTGATGCTTGTGTGTTTGTATTTTAATGTTTATATTTCAAATTGAATTAAAAGGAAATTAAAATTTCTTTAATCAGGAAAGTTAATATGTCTTAGAAAGTTTAGAATTGAAGTAGAAGAGTGAATACAGTGTAACCTCGTTACAAAGAGCTCTGATAAAACAAACCATTTATAACAAAGTCATTTTGCTTGTCCCAGCCGTTGTTTAAAAAAAAATGTTTTAACCCTTTGTTTTATAACAAGGTGATTGTCTTAATCGCAAGGATCTTTTTGTAAAGAGGTTTCACTGTAGCATAATTTATTTCCATTATATTTTGTTTCACAAACTGCATTTTCAATGTAAGAATTAGTGTATGCCTATATGGGACATTATGTGTGTTTATGTGCGTATGTTTGTTAACATGTATATGTGCATGTGGATGAATATCTAAACCCCAAATTGATAGATTTTGTAATCACCCTATCCAGCTTGAATGATTTCCACTCCAGAATGAGAGTTAAAACAACATTAACTCTGCATTAGGAGTGGATTCCACTCCAAACGAAGTGGTCACTAATATGGCTCCCTAAGGAGTGAACAAGGGAGTGGATCTTAACTCCCTTAAAGAGTGGACAATTTCCACTCTAGTTTGGAGTGAAAAGGGGGTCAACTCTGGGTTAGGAGTGGATTCCACTCCAAACGAAGTGGTCACTAATATGGCTCCCTGGGGGGTGAACAATGGAGTGGATCTCAACTCCTTAAAGAGTGGACAATTTCCACTCTAGTTTGGAGTGAAAAGGGGGTCAACTCTGGGTTAGGAGTGGATTCCACTCCAAACGAAGTGGTCACTAATATGGCTCCCTAAGGAGTGGAAAAAAGAGTGGATTTCCACTCCAATACATTAAGAGAGTACGCCTTGACGATATTAGAGGGTATAGCTTATAGGATGTCTATAAGCAAATGGTGATCTGAATGGCTGAGACACAAAAATATAAACAAAGTTGAGTTCAAGTAGTTTTGGTATATAGAGGGCGCTGCACGAATTCATTTTGTGTGAGGTAATGAAAAACTGAGTGTCAGATTTGAAAGAGCATTCAATCTTAATGACATAATACTTTTTTATTTGATCAAAATCGGTTAATTGTAATTATTGTCAGGCCCCATAATAATTCAATACTTTGAACCAGCCGTTGAAAAAAAAAGCTCACACTTTTCAAAAATAGACAAGAGATGTTTTTAAATAGATGTTGATGATCACATGCACAATTTGTTATTTAAAATGGTTGAAACCAATATGTTTTTAGAGAGCGCCCTCTTGAGTTTGAACGGCTTAAAACAAAAATGATAACGGGCTTTTTACTTACGTTTGTAATTTTGTATACATTTCGAGCATGGTGGAATTATAACTATAGTATTAGTTTGTAATGTATTGGTGCAGGTTTTGGTTACTAAAATTCAGTTGCCCGAAACTGTACTCTCTTTTCTCAGAACTCATCTATTCCTTTAATTGGGGGCACTGGGCAGTGTGTCCCCTCCCGGTAAAATCTTTAAAAAGAAACAAAAAACATCGAATGTCATTATGTGTTTATTAATAATGATTGATATGAGGCGAAAACAAAATCTATCTCCACCCCCTCTCTTCTTCAACATGTTCCTTTTCCATTCAAGTCATTATTTTCATTAATAATTTCTTTATTTTCTCCCTTCCCACTTCAATCAACATACTTTATACGGTATGTCATTAAAGTTTCTGACAACGAAACATTACTATGATTATTGTTTCTCCTTCTCCCCCTCTTTCCCTCTCTTTATCTTCCATCCTTTCTATAGATATTCACTTTATTCGATCTTTCTTTTTCCATTTAAGTTTGCCTCAAATGTCATATTTTTTCATTAATAATGATGGGCGATCATAGTGATCAAACGCGACAGATCATGGTTATTGGATAGTGATCAACCTTTTATCCCTCTTTATGATTTGTTTATACATCAGTTCTTTCTTGTAGTTCATATCATGACTTGTACTTTTCAATTTCCTAATTTCTTTCTTTTCTCCTCTTCCTCTTCAATCACCATATTGCTACCTCAAACGGTATGTCGTTAATGTTTCTGACGACGAATCATTATGTCCACCCCTCTCCCCCTCACTATCTCTTGCATTCATTCTCTAAAGGAACGTCCTCTTCGATTCTGTCATTTCTATTTCAGTTTGCCTCAAAATGTCATAGTTTTTTCATTAATAATGATGAGCGATCATAGTGATCATACGCGGCAGATCATGGTTATTGGATAGTTATCAACCATTTTATCTCTCTTTATATTTTGTTCATACATTAGTTCTTTCTTGCATGTCTTGTAGTTCATAATTATCATGTACTTTTCAATTTGCCCATTTCTTAATTTTTCATCTTCATATCAATGACCATAAATTGCTACATCATACGGTATGTCATTAATGTTTCTGACAACGAAACATGACTATAAATATTGTTTGTCCTCCTCTCTCTCTCCCCCTAATACCACCCCCTCTATATCGCCCACCCTTTCTCTAGATATTGACCCTCTTCGATTTGTCCTTTTCCATTCGAGTTTGCCTCAAATGTCACAGTTTTTCATTAATAATAATGATGAGCGATCACAGTGATCATATGCGACCGATCATGTTCAGGGGATAGTTATCATTGGCAATCTTCTCTCGTTATGACCTTTCTATATAATTTCTTTGATTCACGTCCTGTACTTTTCAATTTCGTAACTTTTTGTTTCACCTCGTTCTCTATAATGACCATTATTGCTACCTCCTACGGTATGTCATTAATGTATCTGACAACTATTTTCCCTCCCTCAACCTTCATTCTCTCCCCATCTCTCTCTCTTTCCCCTTTTCTAGACATCCCACCCACTTCACTTTCTTGTTCCTTCTTCCATTTTAGATTAAACCGAAAATGTCATATTTGTCATTAAAGGGACTTAGAAACATTGTCCAAATCCAAATTGAATTCTAGCGGTTCCCTCATACCTTGTTGTATTCGTATTAACAATACAATCATTAGATCGACAAATCTATCGCTTTCATGGCCTTTTTGACATTATTATTGTTATTTTCACTGTCGGCATTCTATCGATAGACGCAATCTATACACTGTGCCTTGCGCAGTAAGAACACCGTAACTCGAGAGTAAAAGTTAGTTACGGAAAATGATTTTTTTTGTTCATATAAAACACCACATTCTCACCTATTGAGCGACATTTGTAGCCCTATCAATACATTTAGGGCTGCTATAATATATTAACTCACCGATCTCGTGTGTCGCTATACATGTCATTCTATAATTACGGCGAATTGTGAGATTTTCCACAATTTTCCATGCCTCTTCTTCGGTCTTTCGCGGTACTTTTTGTTCAAACTGCAAAAAAAAAAAATATAACGTGGATCCGTATGCGCGAACACTTTTTCAGAAACTTAGGCAGCTAGGTACGGTACAGCGCGCGCGCCGCAAAGCTGCTATAACTTGGCGCGCTCAAGTTCTGTATAGCAGCTTTGCGGCGCGCGCGCTGTACCTGGTACCTAGCTGCCTAAGTTTCTGAAAAAGTGTTCGCGCATACGGATGCACGTTATATTTTTTTTTTTTGCAGTTTGAACAAAAAGTACCGCGAAAGACCGATGAAGAGTCATGGAAAATCGTGGAAAATATCACAAATCGCCGTATTTATAGAATGACATGTATAGCGACACACGAGATCGGTGAGTTAATATATTATAGCAGCCCTAAATGTATTGATAGGGCTACAAATGTCGCTCAATAGGTGAGAATGTGGTGTTTTATATGAACAAAAAAATCATTTTCCGTAACTAACTTTTACTCTCGAGTTACGGTGTTCTTACTGCGCAAGGCACAGTGTATAGATTGCGTCTATCGATAGAATGCCGACAGTGAAAATAACAATAATAATGTCAAAAAGGCCATGAAAGCGATAGATTTGTCGATCTATACAATCATGGGACAGGTTTCGGTGTTTCAAATTTCCCTTTCGTTACAAAGATATATACGATTGAAGTGTTCAGATAATAAATTATCCGTTGGATTTTCGAAACCGTGTGCAAAGTGAGTGCAGTGAGTTAGTGAATATCACTTTGCATTTTTTGCTCATAACTCGGCCATATAACATCCATTTAACTTGGAATTTTCACACAACACCCAGTGGACATATCAGATAACAACAATATACATTGTATTGACCACTCATAACTTTTTGCACATGTCAACAAAATTACTAGATCCCTTTAATTTTCTCTCTCTCTTTTTCTTTAATGATTTATTTTTTCTTTCTTTAGATATCCCACCCACTTCAAGTTTATTTCCGCCTTCTATTTTAGATGATCTCACATGTGGCTTCAATCTAATAATGATGAATTGATCTATAAAGCCCGGCGCAGACAGAGCCGACTCGACCCGATCCGACTGGTTTTCAGTCAAGCTAGAGTCAGTTTCGCTCAGTCAGGGCCGATCCAACATGTTGAATCGGCTTCGAATGACCTCCGACTGGCACTTGACCGGAAAAACCGGAGTCCTGAGGCAGCGCATACTGAGTTAATCAGGCTGAAAATCAGTCGGATCGGGTCGAGTCGGCTCTGTCTGCGCCGGGCATAAGACAACGAAACATGACTATGAGTTGTTTCCCAATAATTATTTTTGTTCCTTTTCCCATACCCTGTTATTAAGGTTGTTTATAAATAAACTAATTGTAAGTCAAAAAGAGCCGAGCATTCTAAACTAGCAGGTGTTTATTTTCAACTAAACATAAAACTTAAGTTGTTTTTTAGAACTTTTAAACCAGGAGAAAACATACATGTTATTGTTAATGTTGTTTTCAACGTACTTTGTTTGTTATTTTAGTTTATTATTCTGTAAACAGTGTTTGAACTTCAAATACCAAAATGCATTCCTTTAGTTATCTGGTCGAATATAATGAATATTTTTAGATTTAAAAAAAACAGCATAAAACAAATACTATCAGACTATCATGGTTATTGCAGTGTTTAATGTACATATTTATTTAGTTTTTGATATTTTGTAATTTAAATTTAATTGAAATATTAAAATATCTTCTTTTAATTTCCTCGCCTCTTGACCCTTTCGAAATTCAAATGATAGATCAACCAACTAAGAAATCATTCAACCATATTTCTTAACCTTATTTTTTGCTCACTCTATCTTTCCTATATTTAACGCTTTAAACGCACTTCATTACTTTTCACTGATGCCATTACATTCTAACGTGTCGTTTAATTTTTCATTAATTACGACGATTGATACGAGTCAGCGAAACATGACCGAATCGTCATGGTTGGGTGCAGCTTCTCACAGCTGGAATCACCATTTCCGACCGAGCCGTCTGTTCAGAAACCTCAAATAATTATTTATTAGAAAGTATAAATTGTTTTAAATATGTACAGCAACAATAAAGAGAACAGATACTACTAATGAAACAAATATCAATAATGTTGATATTTAGAGTGATGGTGGTGATGATGATCTTGATGATGATGATGATGATGTTGATGATGATGATGATGATGATGATGACAAATTAAAACAAAAATTGTATAATGATAAAATAATGATAATAGTAATAATAACAACACCAATGTTTTACACAAAATCATACACAATTGAATACACAATGTGTTATGTAAAATACATTTGCTTTGTTCATTTTAAAGTAATTTTAATGTACTTCTGGTCAGTTTCGCCCTTGTTTGAAATGTATTCGTACATACCGGGTTACATATATACAAAAAAAGAAGGAAAAAAGAGAGAAACCATGTACCTCGAACCATGTACTTAATTGTAAAATGCATGCGGTATAGAGCGTGAATCTACAACTCGGATGAAATAAATTATGTTGGACAAATCCTCGCGTAAGATGGCCATGACAGTTCGATTTTTCGATCACCTTACTCGGGAAGAAAACTAAGAGGGCATGTTTTAACATCGAACTCACCGTAACCCTAGCATCGCTTTCACTGGGGAAGCTAAGAGGGGCCAAGGAGGGGGAGGGGGGGGGGGGGGGTTAACCCCCACCAATTTGGGTGTCATTGCGCAACGCACTGCTCCCATCGTTACTAGAAAAAGATTTTAGTTACGACTCAATTGAGATCAGTTTTAAACTCATCGTAAACCTATCAGCGCTTTCACTGGGGTAGCTACGGAATGGGGACCAGGGGCTAAGTACGGCACCCCAGTTAATAGGAAACCAATTGAACACTAGTTATAGTTATGGCACAATAGAGACAAACGTTCTGTATAGAAATAATCCTACCCCTAGCCCCACTTTTATCGGGGTACCGCAAGTGGTCATTGGAAGGGGCATACCGCCACTGATTCAGAAGTTCTTGTACCTCACACTGCACCCCAGTTAATAGGAAACTAATCTAACAACGGCAGTTATAATAGTTATGGCACAATAGAGACAAACGTTTTGTATAGAAATAATCATAACCCTAGCCACGCTTTTATTGGGGTACCGCAGAGCATGCAGGCCGGAAGGGGCATACCGCGACTGATTAAGAAAGTATTGTACCTCACACTGCACCCCCTGTTAATAGAAAACTATTTGAACACCACTTTAAGGTTGGATTTGAGTGATGGACAGGCATCATCTAGTAGGAACTCCACTAAAATGATTGGTTATAAATAATTAATATATCATGGCGTTAATATTAATTTCGAATGAACACCAACATTATAAAAACAACAACAATAACATGGCCACTTTTAATTATGACACAAGTCTTAGAGAGGCCAACGTTTTGTATCCAAATCATAATATATTCGTAATAGCAATTCGGGATTTCATTCTTGTATCCCACACTGCACCTCTGTTATTAAATAGAAAACGATTTAAATCCTTCTTGTCATTTTCGCACACGAGATAAGAGGGCACGTCGAACTGATCGTATCGTAATCCTAGTAGGACATTAGTGTCGTACAGGCAACATACAACAGCGGCCAGGCGCGCCGGAAGCAGTTTTGGATTGGGGGGGGGGGGGGGGGCAAAACCCTAAGGGGGCTCACAATAAGCCTTTTCGCAGTCTCGACTGCGCATGCGCGAGATTTTCTTATCAACGAGTTTCTGGAGATAAACAACTCGTGAGCGACCGGGAGAAGAGCGTATTGAGTGAATGTGGTGTGTATGAATTTTGCGTGCACACGCATTGCATCTTTGTGTGTATAGCAGCTTTACTCCTGCTTCGTATTTTTCACTCATTCAGATATCAAGAATCATTGGATTTTCTTCATTTCTACCGCTATTTGCCTTCTTTGTAATCGGACAACAGTCTATCTCTCAGTGATGTTGGTCTCTGCTCGTTATCCTTTCTTCGCTTACTTAAGCTCGGTACGCTGGTACATGGAGCATCGTTCAGCAGCCATTCAGCAATCTCGAAATAGCTCACGGGGGGCCAAAATCTCACACCTTCTTTTTCTGAAATCCAGTTATTAATCTCGACAAGGGGGTCTGGAATTCTTTTCCCTTCAATGTTCAAAAGTTCTGCGTATTGATCCGATCTCAATCTGTCTTCTTCCACTTCGGTCTGTTTCACTTTGTATCCAAGCTGTACAGCGCTGAATGCGAGAGCCTGTAGTTTCAGCCTTTCTACCCACGGTTTCAGTCCTCTTTCGCGGAGAAATGCCTGCAATTGCTTCACATTAACTGCTGACTTTGTTCAAGACTAAACTGAACATCATTCCCAGCCATTTTAAGTTATAAAAATGGTCCAATATCCACTATTTTGTGAGTTAAAACTTAAAAGAGTAAAATGTTCGCGATAACGCCACTCACTCTGTGCACTCGGCTGTGTGCTATTCACTGCGTAGCTATGGACGCTCTTTGTTTATCTCCAGCCGAGCCGAGAATCTATCCCACAATGCACCGCGGGCTGAGATAGCGAAAGGGCTTATTTGTGTGTGTAGGGGCTCAGGGGCGGATCTAGCTTTTTGCTAAGGGGGGGGGGGGGGGGGGGTTGACCCAATGACGACGCAGAGCATCGTCCACGAGCCGCGAAACGGCGATTTTTTTTTGATATTTTGAACCCCCGTATAAGTGATGTTTTCCACATCACATGTTCACTTGGCAGCCCAAGGGGGGTGGGGGGGGGGGGGGGTTAGCCGCGAAGCGGCGATTTTTGTTGTTGCTATTTTGAACCCCGTATAAAGTGATGTCTTCACATCACATTTCACTTGGTAGTCCAAGGGGGGGGGGGGGGGGGTTTAGCCGCGAAGCGGCGATTTTTTTGTTGCTATTTGAACCCCGTAAGTGATGTTTTCCACATCACATTTTCACTTGGCAGCCCAAGGGGGGGGGGGGGGGGTAAACCCCCTAAACCACCACCCCCCGCCCCTCCGTAGATCCGCCACTGGGCTCATGCCCAACTACTCTCTGGATTGCCAACTTTGAGCCAGATGTGAGAGTGAGACATTGCGAGGGAGCGAAGCGACTGAGCGGGGGAGGGTGTGGGAGGGGAGTGCCCCCCTCCCACGGTAGGGAGCTTTTGCATTTTTGGACTTGAAATTGTGCAATCTGGTGCATACCTAGATAGGAAATTCGGCTGTATTTGGGAAAGCGTCATATGATTTGATCGACAGGAAGTTTTAATATATTTTTCACGTAGAAAACAATAATTGACACACTAATAAATATGTACCCCAAAACACACACACAACAACATAACCATAATTATGCAACATTATGTATGATCTAACAACACACAGCCAATAATGAGTCCCGAGGGAGCGAAGCGCCTGAGGGCTGGGGCAGGGAGGGAGGGGGGGGGGGGGGGGGGGGTTTGGAGGGGGTATCCC
>JBAMJV010014742.1:0-18688 GCA_037951105.1 Echinarachnius parma
TGACTGTAGTCTATACTATGACTGAATTTCAAGCGGCCCACTGTCCTGATGCCTGATGTCTCAAGGGATTGTCTGGATAATGACAGGAAACAATTATAATATATCCGGGGCGAAAAACAACAATTATTAGGTTTGAAGGTGCAAATTGGTTTATTGCATGGTTACCGGCAGTCTTTGTCGTTTTAGGCCAGGCTCAAGTTGAGTCACTGATGAGAATTTGGGCCAAAGTAATTTTATATTATCATGAATGCTGCGAAGAATGCATATTTACCCACACCTGCTGAAATGTGTTGTTTTGAGGTCAGTCAAGAGTGAAAATTTGACTATCGCCGCGTATGCGCCGCACCCCAACTTTGCAGGTTTTTTTCGAGGAAAAAAGTATGCGGCGATTACGCCGGCGAATACGGTAGACCAAGTTATGTGTACAAAAAGAGATAAAGAGTCATGACATTTGAGAATGAGATGTACTAATTGCTGTTGACAGCTGCTTATAGTAGAGCAGATAAGTGTAATAATGTTTGATACAAGCAAAATACTTGGTATGTAGGCTACCTTAGGGACACTAATCAGGAAAAACACTTAGACAAGCGAAATGTCATCATGGCGGCTATTTTTCCAAGTTGGCCTCCAAAGAGCTACTTTTTTATATACAAATTGACTGAGTTGGCCAATATTAATAATCTTGGTGTCGTTATATGTTTTTCAGTATGCTGAATACGATGGTGATACATAGGGGACCCATATGATGGCGAAAATCCAAGATGGCCACCATTTTTCCCAGAGAGCCCCAACAAGCTACTTGTTTGAAATACAAATTGACTGAGTTGACCGGTTTTGATAATCTTGGAGGTGATTTTTTATGTTTCTTGATATGCTAAAAACGATGGTGGTATATCGGACCCATTTGATGGCGAAATCCAAGATGGCAGCCATTCATTCAAGATGGTCGCCAAAAGCCCCTTTTTATATAAAAATTGTCTGAGTTGGCTGATTTTAATATTTTTGGTGTCGGTTCAAATGTTAATTGATGTACTTTAAACGATTGTAATACAAACGGACCAGTATGATGGCGAAAATCTAAGATGGCCGCCATTTTCCAAGATGACCGTCAAGGCTAATTTGTTTTTATAAAAGTTGACTGAGTTTGCCGATTGTTATTATCTTGATGTCGATGTATATGTGTCATGATATGCTGAAAACGATTAGGATATAAACAGACATATATAATGGCGAAAATCCAACATGGCGGCCATTTTTCAAGACTGCTGCCAAAAAGCATTTTTCAATTTGTAAAAAAAAGTTGGCTGATTCTAATAATCTTTGTACTGACTAAATAGTTTTTTGATGAGCTAAAAAAATATTTTTATAGTAATGGATTTAAAAAGTCGAACATGGCGGCCATTTTCCAAGATGGCGTAACTAAGGGATAAAATATGGATTACCCATCTTTCCCTAGGGAAATCATAATTTATCTTATTTTTTTAGATTAATTAAATTATGCATATAGTGAATACAAAATCAAAATAATTTCCTAGTTGCATATGAAGAGCCTGGTTTCCAATGTTATGTTTACATTAATCTCTTGTCCTATTGTTGAACCCTCATCGACTTTCTTAAATTTGATCCTATCCATATATGGTGTGTCTCAGGGATTCAGACCAGCAATAGAGCATATATATTGACAGTAGGAGATACCATGGTACGTAGGACGTAGCAGCTCAGTTTGTTGCTGGTTCATGGCCTGCACAGTTCCTTTGCTCCATTTAGTGGTGCCTTTTTGTTTAATTATGTATTTCTTTATTTATTTATTTATTTAATTTGGTTGTGTGTAATCAATAATAAGTCTACACTTTCAAGAGCTTCCTAAAGATCAGTTGTCATAGCACCAGTCTATCAGTCCAAAGAGCTTGTTTAGATTCACCCAAGAGCTAATTTTCTTCTCTCTTTTCTTGAACAAAATCTAGATTTCTTGTGTTGTTAATGTTTCGCAATTATTTCTAGTTACATCTTCGGTCAAACCAAACAATATTGAATAACACTCAACAGACAAAATATCACTCAGTTTTGTGTTTTTATGCAGTGGAGCTGATCTTCAGATTTAATTTGTAGGTTGTGAAATGCTCTGATCAATATCTTTGTCTAGTTTACTTATTTCTTCTACTTGAATTGAATTACAATTGCATTGTTTTATGTTCAATGTTTCGTTATGACAGGAATGCCTGCCACACATCTCCAAAGGGATTTCACGTTCAATGAAAAGACCTACTCAAATCTAGATTTATTCCTGCAGGCTCTTCAGCTGGACCCCCGGAAAGTCTGGTAAGCTGTGAAACATGGACTCTACTAGGCAATAAAGTTTCACTTTTATTGCACAATCATAATTATGAAACGGGATATAAATTATATGTTGTTATATTAGACAAACAATGTTTCGGAACCAAAATTCAAGCTACAAAACAGTTACATTTATAACTTACTATTAATGGTGAATATGTAAAAGTGTAGATTCATTGAAAAAGACAACCCTCTGAGTTGAATTATACCTATGCAGATAGTTAAAGGGGAATTCCACCCCAGAAATGTGATGTTTACTATAAAATGAAGTGAATATGAAGAATCATGATCGAAAATCTGAGCCAAAACGGTAGAGCAATAAAAAAGTTATGACAGGATGAACTGTGCTCCGATTTTTAGTATCGTTCGAAACTGCTATCGATCGTGACGTCACTTGCGAGCTGCAGCCATTTTGACTTCTACATGGAAATTTTACAAAATTAAAATGTTCTTAATAACAAAGCAAATTTATGAGCTTACAAATTCCAAAGAGGTTGGCCCATCGATAATCTTCTATGAATTCGTGAAAACAAGCAGAGAAAAATTAACTTTTAGCAACGAAAATGAGAAATAAGTGTATTTTCATGTACTAAAGCCATGGCGGGTTGCTCGTCAATGATGTTGCATATGGCGGCAATTTAGAAACGATCGCTCATTACTACATGATGTTCAAATAGGTATAACTCCCGTGTTTCTTGTCCGATTTTGATCAAATTTTCACCAATTATGCCTCTTATTCTGCTTATTCAAATAACAAATGGTTTTATCAGGCCCGGAATACCCCTTTAAGTTAATAAGCAAATAACCATCGACTGGGAGGGTGATGGCAAAACTATACGTGCTGACGTGATATGCGAAGGTACTGTCATGCCGAGGCGTAGCCGAGGCATGATAGTTACCTTCGCAGATCACCGAGGCAACGTGTAGTTTGCATCCATCACCCGAGTAAGGAGATTTGGTTATTTGCTTTATATCTATCATACCATTATGATCACCAACGACCTATAACTAACACAAAGTGCTCAAAAGTTCGGGATATTAGGCAATTGATTAAGTTTTTTATTTCAATTTTGTCAATCCTGCACATGAACAAGATTTATGAAAGGCTAAGACGCTTATACCATTGTCTTTTAAGCGTAAACTTTGCGCACCAGCGCGCTACCTTTCTGCGCACAAACGCGCGCACGCGTACTTGCGCGCCCACAAGCGTTCGCATTGGCTGCCGCTGCGTTCTGGGTTTTCATGGGAACAAAACAACTCGGTTGTAAACGTTCGCTGATTCCTAATTTAGAGGTTGTTAACAACGTGCCCTATGAGATCACATGCGTAGCAGCAATAAAGAACTGTACAAAAGAACTGTACAAATTACTATGAGGTTGGGATTTGATGGGAGAAATTATACTTGAACACGTGACGGCGTTTCGACCAATCACATGGCTAGAACATTCTCATGAGGGATATAATATATAATATTTATTACTTACCAAGCACAAGCATAACAAAAAAACTTGGCAATATATTAAACACTGTTTCGACTACCGAATCAAGCGACTTGGCGGAGGCCGTAAACATGTCTTTCTGGTGACCTCACGCCAGGGGGCATTGAATAGTATACAAATAATGAATGTTTATGAGCGGAATGGTACGAATATTTGATGAGGTGAAAGATGGAATGTTCCATTCAACGAGGCGAAGCCGAGTTGAATGGAACATTCCATCTTTCACCGAATGAAAATATTTGTACCATTCCACGTATGGAAAAAACATTCTTTATTTGTTTTATATGACACCTACTTTATTTGCTTATTCGTGTTATAAGAATCCGTACTGTCGATTAAATCGTCCAAATCGGCATCCGTCAGCAAAATAATTCCCGGTTCTGCAGCCATGTTGTGTAAAAAGCATAGAAGTAGTATATAAATAACTAGAAGAGAATCTACCCACTGCGCGCTAATTTTCCCATAGCCTTAACACGCAGCAAACATGGCCGGTTGCGTTTATTTTTTCCGTAATACATACGCGGCAGATCGGCTAAAAGCGCGCTGGTAAGCCAAGACTAGCGCCGCTGCTGTAACGTACATTTCTATGCACCAAACTCTGCGACTCTGCGACATCGATTTAGCTAAGGCAAGTCCAAGGGCAAGGGTGACCATTAATAAGTGACCGATCTCGATGTGGACTACGACCACGACGATGCGATTAGGAATTGTCATCTAGGTGTAGATACATCACACTCACAGTCATCATGGTGTGTGAAACCACGATTTTATTCAGAAAATGATTATGATTGGGTGTAAATCAACACATGCGAGCTCCTTTGTCCAACACGTGATCATTTATACCCCCGTCAGACCTACCACGCTCGTACTGCGCTCGTACTGCGCTCCTAATCCCCATTCATAAAATTGGAAGTGCGAGGCGAACCATTGTAGTAACGAGTAGCTAGAGTGGCCTATTATAAAATGTCTTTGTTAAATGACGAATGAATGGGAGGATTATCGCACATGCGTGAAAGGATAGCCTCTCATGTATGGACCTACAATGGCTCTCTGACAAAAGCTCAGATCGTGCCACGACCATTTTGGACACCCCGAAAATGGTCGTAGTAAAAGCGTAAAGGTGACTATTGTTCAGGGCGGTATTGTCTGTGCATGCATGGGAGGCTTTCTTTTTCAGTAAGTGAGATCATCTTTCTATTCAGATCCTCATTGGACAAAAAATAACATTCCAGTACTTGTGGTCAGCTATTGTCTAGAGCGCAGGAGAAGTGTAGCTCCGGTGTGACGATGCCATTAGGCAGTGCACGCAAAAGGTTTCAGCACAAGCAGAGGTTTGTGCATACGAATTCAAGCAAATGCTTGAACTTGATCTTTTGCTTGACAAGCTCTTGCTTGCATGCTTAAAGCAATTGATTACAAGTAATTGCTACTTTGTATGCATACGGCCCATTATGTTTTCGGGTTGTCCGTCCATACGTTCTCGTGATCGCGTTATCTCAATAACCGATTGACGGATTCTCACCAAACTTTGTTTATGTATGTATATCTTGGGGTGCCAATAAACTGATTAGATTTTGGGGTTCTGAGGTCACATGGCTCGTTATATATGCAGACATTGCTCATGAACTGATTGACAGATTCTCACCAAACTTGGTTCATGTATGCATTTTGAGGTACCAAGCTTGTAATAAACACAACCAACCCCCCCCCCCCCCCCCCCCTAATCAAAATAGCGTAACTTTTTATCAAATAACGTTTGAGCAACATAACTTGGCAGGAATGTTTTTAAACTTATTGGCTAACGTCTCCGTGGAAATGAATTTGATCCGCCATGCAATGCATGAGTGAGCACACATTAAAGGCAAACAATGTCGCTTTTCATAAGTCACAAGAGTAAAGAAAAGACAATTTTGCCTTTGATGTGTGCTCACTCATGCATGACTCAATGGACCAATTTCATTTTCACACATCAGTTAGTCAATAAGTGTAGAAATAATCCTGCCGAGTTACTTTGCTCAGAAACTTTTTGTTAAAAGGTTATGTTATTCTAATCAGGAGGGGACTTGCTTTTTGTTGAGTTTATTCCAACAATACTGATCAATTAAACCCAACACAAAAATAAGTCCCCCTTAATCAAATAACATAACTTTTTAACAAAAATGTTTTGAGCAAAATAACTCGGCAGGATTGTTCCTACATTTTATTGACTAACTCATGTGTGCAAATTAAATTGGTCAGTCGAGTCATGGATGAGTGACCACACATCAAAGGCAAAACTGTAACTTTTTGACTCTTGTGACTTTTGAAAAGTGACATTTTTGCCTTTAATGTGTGCTCACTCATGCATGGCATGGCGGATCAAGTTCATTTTCACGGAGACATTAGCCAATAAGTTTAGAAACATTCCTGCCAAGTTATGTTGCTAAAACACTATTTGTTAAAATGTTACGCTATTTTGATCAGGGGGGGGGGGGAGTTACCTTTTTTGTTGTGTTTATATTGCAAGAACCAGTAGGTCTTCCGAAAAAAAAAACTGCATGAAAATAAACACAGTGGTGATTTTAGATTAATTTTCTGATGCCAAATTTCACTTAGCAGCAAATTTACGCCCCACCCACATTTAGGGTCCAGAATCGGCAACGTGATTGGCATGTGATTGACAATGCCTTGCCTACTTCATATACATAATTTAGTTCATTAGTTCGTTCTTAAGATGACGTCACATTTTGGGGATTTAAAAGGGCCGTTCCCAGGACAATTAGATATTGATTGATTTCATGGGAAATGACTGCCAAAGTCTTTATCTTGAGGAAAAATAACAAATAGAGGGAATTCGGCCATCTAGACGCTGTAGTTCCTTTAATATCAACATTAAGTTTATAAATTAATTCAGTGCATATGTTAATTCGGGCTCGATATATAAATCGCACAATGGCGGAGGCATCATTCTTACTGCGCGCAGTCGAAGATCCATCTAGTTTGCATATTAAATGAGTCATGTGACCTTGACCTTTGCCTTCGTGACCCCGGACATCTAATCAGATCATTGTCACCCCAATATGTACACTCATACCAGGTTTGAAATTGATCAGTCAACCCGTTCTTGAGATGTTGCGAGAACTAAAACGGAACGGACGGACTGACGACCCCAAAACATAATGCCTCCTGTCACTTCATTGGCAGACACATAAACAATTAATAAAGGATGTGATTCTCCTTATCTGTAAATTAAAATTATAACATTTCTTTACAGGATTTGGTCTGATGATGATGATGATGGTTATAAAAGTTATCCATATGGGTATCATGATGATTATGATTTATATCGAGGATATGACAGTGAATACATGGAAGATGACGATGATGAAGATGACGATGATGAAGATGACGATGATGAAGAGCATGATCATGTGCATCATGGACTTGAAGACCCAGGAATTGGTGCAGCAACTGAGACAGAGAAACCAGGAGGTAATTCTCAGGAACCATGGTCCAGTAGCGCACAGATGCTTGGGGAGGCTGAAGCCACTCTAAATCAAGTTCATATAAGGTATGTTCCCAACCCCTACAAAAGCAACACACATAGCATGCCCCACATGCAATTACCGCGCATTACTCGTATCTAATCCAATACTGCCACCGACAGATTCAATGCACTCACTCAATCAAGGCTGAGACCGACATAATTCAATTGGTACTCAGATTTTATTTCAGGGTAATTGGATGATGGCCAAAGGTAAATTAAAGCCATATAAATAGTGGTAACACCATAAACTGAATAATTGGATTCAGGTGTTGGAATTGAGCAGAATTTGAACCGGCAACCTCAATATTGCTAGACCTGTGTTATTGACTTAGCTATACTAAAGCTCAATACCGGTGGCTCTCGCAATTATACTTTAACATTGCTTTTACAGGATTTCCCATGATGATGATGATGGAAAAAATCAGCATGGACTACTAGACCAAGAGAGTAATGCAGCAACTAAGATAGAGGAACCAGAAGGGCATTCTCAGCAACCTTGCTCCAGTGGGGCACAGATGCCTGGACTACTAGACACAGGAAGTAATGGATCAACTGAGACAGAGAGACCAGGAGGGCATTCTCAGCAACCTTGCTCCAGTGGGGCACAGATGCCTGGACTACTAGACCCAGGAAGTAATACAACAGCTGAGATAGAGAGACCAGGAGGGCATTCTCAGCATCCTTGCTCCAGTGGGTCACAGATGCCTAGACTACTAGACCCAGTAAGTAACACAGCAACTGAGACAGAGAGACCAGGAGGGCATTCTCAGCATCCTTGCTCCAGTGGGGCACAGATGCATGGACTACTAGACCCAGGAAGTAATACAGCAACTGAGACAGAGAGACCAGAAGGGCATTCTCAGCAACCTTGCTCCAGTGGGGCACAGATGCCTGGAGAGGCTGGAGCTACTCCAAATGAGGTTCAAATAAGGTATACTTGCTTTAAAAAAAATGATGCGTTTACATATTTGACCCATATTTTCTTAGCACTTGGGATAGCAGTTAAATCTTTGCCAATTGCAATACTTGATGAGTGATTTATTTATGCATTTAGCTAATAAACTGGTGTCAAATTTTGTTTTAAAGAAGGTATTGTAAGGTATTTAACTGGTACTATGCAATCAGTGTTGAATTAGCAATGCCATTGCCAGATGCATATACATAATATTCACACAAAAAGTTCCGCAATCGAGGTTTGCGCATTAATAACTTTTCTATTACGTTATAACCATTCATAAATTTGATATCATTGGAAAGCGTGAATTCTCCCCTTTACATTGATATAATATTTGCTATGAATATTTTATCATGGAATGTGCATTACATCCAAATGTTTTTATTATATAGAAAACAATTAGAAATATCCTTTCTCTTATTTTAAAATGATGACCATAAGGGCACTGACGTTTTCAAGAATGTTGGGGTTATCGTGTCGCTGAAATTGTGATCGCCTTTCTCGGACTAAAAACCTGCGGATTCCTGGGTGCCGCTAATGATATATTTAATCCTACTCGCAACATCATCATCAATTATAAATAATGAATCGAAATCGTTAGATTTTATCACTCTTGGGATAATTGATATAGGCTATAGTGACCCAAAATTGAATGCATTCAAATCAGGTCCTTTCCACTCTTCAAAAACTGTTCTACTCAAGTGTCCCAATATTGTTATAAAGGTGAAATATTATGCAGTCATCATTCCATTTTATGTAGGCCTATAGCAGCAGCTGTCATGAGTGTACAATTTTCTGCAAATTATATGATAATGCATTACCTATGCCTTGACTCGCAGGGGTTCCTCATTGAATTGTCATCCCACCCAATCTTGGATTTTAGCAGAAATTGAACTAGCTGGACCTGTACTCTACCAACTAAGCTACAAAAGCCAAATGCTGATGGCTCGCCCTCTTATATTTTGATATTTTTTGATAGGACTTTCCGTGATGCTGGAGAAGAACAGCATGTACAGCATGGACTTCCAGTTACAGGGGATGATGGTGAAGATGATGGAGAACGGGGGAATGTGCATCATGGTCTACTAGTCCAAGAGAATGATGCATCGACTGAGACAGAGACACCAGAAGGCCGGTCTCGGAAACCTTGCTCCAGTGGCGCACATATAGCTGGGGAAGCTGAAGCCACTCTAAACAAAGTTCGAAGAAGGTGAAATAGCTTAAAAAATGACGTAACACTTTAAGTTGCATTAAATGACAGGGGTGCTTGGGGGCATGTACATCATCCCCCAGTCAACAAAACAATAGACAGAGCATGCCTCCCAAGTAAAGTGTCCTGTTAGTAGTCCGTAATAAAGCCACTGTTATGACACGTACATAAAGACAGTATTTAGCCAAGTAACAGTAACATAGCCAAAATAGCCAGCGAGATTAGGGCTGAAATTTAACTTATGGGGGGGGGGGGGGGGACTGGTTGCGGCAAATGTTGAGGGTTTCATGACAATCAAATACTTGTTAACTTTTGTTTATCTGTATGAGTGCATACACATCCATTATTTGTAGACTGTTTGAAATTAAACTGCTTTGTATATTTTAAAACTGTTTAGCAATTATTTGTCTTCATTTTGCTAAGCCCCGCCTCTTAAAAAACTCCATTCATCTTGTCACATCATCAGTCAATCACTCCTCAGTTACTATATAATAAGATGAACAATAGACAGTAGAATGCACCTTTGCCCAAGCTTAGTGCCTGCTCACAATAGCCAGCAATTTGAATACAATACCAACTCACATGCTTTTAATTTCAATAGCTGTTACTATATTAGAAAAACTATGGCAACACACAGTGCATGCTATTATGAGCCCGTTTTTTTTTTTTTTTTCTTTCTTCATCTCTAATTGTTGGCTGAGCAGTGATTGATATGTGATGTCACAGGGGGAACTTAATTCTAGATATTTATTATAAGGCGGGGGTTTTCAAAATTAAAGAAAAATGATTGCTAAACTGTTTTAGAATATACAAAATATAGTAAAGGTCAAACAGATTACAATCAGACCAGACACTTGTCCCAGTACGGCTAGATTTGTTGCATCCTGTCCCTTTCATTCATATCATCATGTCAACAATTATATGTAAGGAGCCTTTTCAAGACCTACACGTATTAGTGATAGTGGGTATTTTTTTTAAAGTTACTTTTGTGATGTAGTATGCTGAACTTTCCTTATACTTGTCCTTTGTTACAGGCATAGAGACATATATGAAATGCTCGTTATACATATTATATCATTATCATTATAGGGGTACCTCGTCTCGTCCCACTTCTGGTCAACAGGACTGGCAACTATCATCTCAGCCACATTGTACAACTCCACCCCCAGGGCCATACATCGACTCAACACACTCCTCAAAATCACCTCCAATGGTTACTCACTCCCGCAAACGAAAACGCAGCAGCCATGAACCTTATCATCAAGCCCACAGTCTTCTAGATAGGCATTCAACACCCGGTAATTCATCACGCAGTTGTCGAACACCCAGTCCTTCAGCACGACGTCATCAAACACCCAGTCCTTCAGCACGCAGTCATCGAACAACCAGTCATTCAGCACGCAGTCATCAAACACCCAGTCATTCAGCACGCAGTCATCGAACAAACAGTCATTCAGCACGCAGTCATCAAACACCCAGTCCTTCATCACGAAGTCATCGACCACCCAGTCATTCATCACGCAATCGTTCACCACACAGTCATCGACCACCCAGTCGTTCAGCGCGAAGTCATCAAACACCCAGTCATTCATCACGCAGTCATCAAACACCCAGTCATTCATCACGAAGTCATCGACCACCCAGTCATTCATCACGCAATCGTTCACCACACAGTCATCGACCACCCAGTCGTTCAGCGCGAAGTCATCAAACACCCAGTCATTCATCACGCAGTCATCAAACACCCAGTCATTCAGCACGCAGTCATCGAACAAACAGTCATTCAGCACGCAGTCATCAAACACCCAGTCATTCAGCACGCAGTCATCAAACACCCAGTCCTTCATCACGAAGTCATCGACCACCCAGTCATTCATCACGCAATCGTTCACCACACAGTCATCGACCACCCAGTCGTTCAGCGCGAAGTCATCAAACACCCAGTCATTCATCACGAAGTCATCGAACACCTAGTCATTCATCACAAAGTCATCGACCACCCAGATCTTCAGCACGCAGTCGTCGAACACCCAGCCCTTCAGCACGCAGTCATCAAACACACAGTCATTCATCACGAAGTCATCGAACACCAGTCCTTCAGCAACGCAGGCATCGAACACCCAGTCGTTCAGGGCGAAGTCATCAAACACCCAGTCATTCATCACGCAGTCGTCAAACACCAAGTCATTCAGCACGCAGTCGTCGAGCACACAGTCATTCATCATAAAATCATCGAACACCCAGTCCTTCAGCACGCAGTTAACTCGAGACTGTTTATAGTATATCCCAGTCAGGCAAAAAAGTCTATCGAATTTGCCTGGGCCATAACCAAAATTGACTAGCCCCGAATAAAGAAGAACATATATAAAGGGTATATATAATTTAACGCCCAATAGTGCAAGTGCTTATTTCCTTAGTCGAACGAGGTGGTGGTGGGTTCTAGTAGGGTTTCGGCCCCTCCAGTATTTGAAAATGGCCATATTTGGGTGAATAACAGCACATATTTGGCAAAATCGTACATTTGGCCAAGCTCAAGGCGTATTCACCCCAAATTATGACATTTTCTGTGATATTTGGGCAAATATTTCATTCTCTGGCAGCTTTAACGGAAGGACCTTTTTTTTTTGGGGGGGGGGGGGGGTGAAAATTGCGAAGGAATGGAATTCAGGCAATAGACCGAAGCCCCTACTCGCCCCCACCACCGCCATTAGCAAAAATGTACATGTACGCTAACTAGTGCCATGTTTAGCCCTATAATAATACATTGTGTCAAGCATGCTGGTTTAGTACGAAATGAGATTGTTTTAAGTTGCTGCGGATCAAGATTTTATTTGCAAAATGATATACAGTAAATAATGCTTTTAAATTTTTTTTTTATTGTTTGACAATGATATAAGATATGACAACCATACAGACAAGGAAAATATACAATTATATGGGGGAAATGGCTTGTATTTCACAAGTTTCATAACATGTCTATTCCATTATACACACATGTATGGAAAAGTCACTGTTTTTTGGATGACCTTTGACCCTTATTGGTCCATTTTTTATGTGACCTTGTAATGCTTGGTGTCCCCCCCCCCCCCCCCCCCCCAGTTAACACAGGGTTAAAACCTTGAAGACCATATACATTGAGCCTTCTGTGGTAGAAGCATGCATAGCCAGGGATCCACGTGCCAAGCCTGTGGTTATTGGCACTTAGTATGAGATTTAATTTTTCAAGAATGTTTTGCCATTACAAGATTGCTGTGAATCAAGATTTTTATTTGCAAAATGTTGTACAATAAAGTATTGTTTTTGGAGCTTGTACTGCCTTAGTGAAATTCTTCAATTTCTGCAGATGGTCCATGCATGGAGGCTTTCAATCATTCAGGACCATTGACATTGAGGCTTCTTGGCCAGAAACATGCATAGCTGAGGGGTCCATGTGCCAGGCCTTAACCAATTGCCTACAGGAACCTGGTGGGCCTTGTATTAACTCTGTGGGAATTATGAATCTACTAGCCCCCAGGTTAACTATTGATGTCATGAGTCACTTTGAACCTGTTTCATACAAGTATTGTACATATAGATTGACAATTTGGTATTATACTGACGATCATCCAAAGAGTTTTGATAATAACTAACGCCTTTTATAGAAGGTAATACAGCGCAACCTTGTTATAAAGCGCTCTGATATAATATAACCTTGTATAACTAAGTAGTACAGTGGAACCTCATAATAAAGAGCTCTCATGATATAACAACGCTCTTATAACAGGGTAATACGGTGGAACCTCATAATAGAGAGCTCTCATGATATAACAACCCTCTTATAACAAGGTAATACAGTGGAACCTCGTAATAAAGAGCTGTCATGATATAACAACCCTCTTATACAAGGTAATACAGTGGAACCTCATTATAAAGAGCTCTCATGATATAACAACCCTCTTATAACAAGGTAATACGGTGGAACCTCATAATAAAGAGCTCTCATGATATAACAACCCTCTTATAACAAGGTAATACAGTGGAACCTCATAATAAAAAGCTCTCATGATATAACAACCAACAAGGTAATACAGTGGAACCTCATAATAGAGAGCTCTCATGATATATCAACCCTCTTATACCAAGTAATACAGTGGAACCTCATAATAGAAAGCTCTCATGATATAACAACCCTCTTATAACAAGGTAATACAGTGGAACCTCATAATAAAGAGCTCTGATATAACAACCCTCTTATAACAAGGTAATACAGTGGAACCTCATAATAGAGAGCTCTCATGATATAACAACCCTCTTATACAAGGTAATACAGTGGAAACCTCATAATAGAGAGCTCTGATATAACAACCCTCTTATAACAAGGTAATACAGTGGAACCTCATAATAAAGAGCTCTCATGATATAACAACCCTCTTATAACAAGGTAATACAGTGGAACCTCATAATAAAAAGCTCTCATGATATAACAACCAACAAGGTAATACAGTGGAACCTCATAATAGAGAGCTCTCATGATATAACAATGCTCTTATAACAAGGTAATACAGTGGAACCTCATAATAGAGAGCTCTCATGATATAACTACCCTCTTATAACAAGGTAATACAGTGGAACCTCATAATAGAGAGCTCTCATGATATAGCAACCTCTTATAACAAGGTAATACAGTGGAAACTCATAATAAAGAGTTCAAAGGGTGTTGCACAAAGAGTTGCGATCAAGTGTAATGTTGATTGTGTAATTGTGATTCAGAACATTATAAACATGCAAATCTGATTGGTTGAAATGTGCGTAGTTTCTGACTTAATTGATTGCAACTTTACAATCGATTGCAACTAATCGCGCAGGTTTGACCTGTACCTGATGACTACGGGTAATAATAATGCGCTTTATAGAAACACTGAATAAAGCGCTATACAAATGTAATTAATTATCATTATTATTGTGCAACATCCCCCTGATCATGATGTAACAAACCTCTTTATGTCAAGGTACCTTTTCTGGTTCTAGTTCTTTACATTCCTATGACTTTACTCTGGTGTAACTATAAACCTGATATAACAACGAAATGTTCATGATCCCAAAGTGTATGTATAGTAAGATGGTTCCACTGTATGAAGTAAATCCTTGTCTTTCATTGAGTTATATTGACTCGATGTCTTTCACTCTGTATGTGTGATCTGATTATGCACAGATTTTCTTTTTAGCATAGTTATTTATGTAGGATCAAGAATTATATTCTGAGATTGTGATTGAAACTTGTATCACAAGTGACATTTACATGTTATACATTCTAAGCCAGATACTTTGCGTTCATTTATAACAAGTTCTTTTCACGCATGTGAAACCACAAATATTTGTGTAAACTATTCAAAATGATGTATTTTATTTTCGTCATGTAACCTGGTGAAGTATGTACAATTGTATTGCAGCTGAATAAACAAAAGTACTATATTATTCATAAACCTAGCATGGTGGCTTAGCGATGAGAGTGTCTGCCTCATGAATTGGAGGTCCCGGGTTCGAACCCTGACTGGGTCATACCAAAGACTTTACAAATTTTACCCTTCTGCCTTCTAGCCAGACACTCGGCATCTATAGAATGGAGAAGGGAAAGTTGAACATGCTGAGCTACCAAAGGCCTAGCCCCCTTCTGTAAGTTTCACTAGGGCTAGCCTAATGAATCAGAGATGGGTGATGCCTTATGAGCCAATTTGGCACGGGAAGGACTTTTACTAACTTATTATAATATTTAAACTGTACATTCCATTGACGTATATGTTATACCAGCTCCCTGTAAATTCTCCATGATCCTGTAGTACTGTAGTCAAGAATCTACATTATTCTTGCACAGAGTATGGAATATATAAATTTATTGTTTACTTTGTAAATATGATGTACATAATTTACTTTCAAAGAAATGTCATGAATTGTAAATGTATAAAGTGCAATGGCTTACATGATGTTATATTTGTCATTCTGCCTCTGATTAAGATTCTGCTGGGATCAAAGGCTCTTGTCCATATTGACTCCCATGGATTATACTACTCGGGCTTTTATATAGTGAACATTAAAGCATTTAAATATTTGTTCCTCAAATAAACTGAACTGTCTAACAAAAGAACAAATACATTTTGTTCAAGGGATACTTACTGAAACGGTCATCAAAATACTTTTCTTCAAATTCCCTGTCATCATTCAGTTGGCATTTACTGAAATCGACATCATCAAAATCAATTGATTTGTTTAACCCTAATAAGGCCGGGGGGCCATAATGGCCCCCCCCCCCCCCTCCCCCTCCGCAATTTTTTGCTATTGCTCAAAAACGCGGTAAGATGACGCGCCGCTGCTTGGTGATTTTTTTCTTTTGGGTCTTGCGCATATTTTAAAACAAACATTTGGAAAATCGGACCTACCGTTGCGAAGTCACGTGACCTTTTGTCTATTCATGTCAGCCCGAAAATCGCTCAATTTCGTGATTTGTGTACAAAACATGGAAATATCAGTTTTCCGTAAAAAGAGGTATATCATTCGGAAATAATATCGCTAATGATATTCGTTTGTCTCGCAATGTATGGTCAAACTAGGAATCTAAACGATCATGACGTTTCGTATGCTACTGCAATACTTTGTCAAATGATAATATCGAATGTAGACACTCGGCTTTTATGCTCTACCGTGGCTCCAACATCACAATCTCGCATGAGCGATTGCGTTCATGATAGGTCAACAACGGAACACGCCGATTGGCCGGTGCACACGGGCACTCAACCAATCAACGGGACACTGGATCGGCCCGCCTAACGATCCAGCGTACGCTACGTCGTCACGACACTACCCCGACCAACCGGCCCCCCAACGGTTGATGCCAAACCCACGGTAGAACCTAGCCACCTTCTCGCTACAACGCTCATATCTACGTATCAATTTCAGGGCACGGCGCCCGTATGTTCAATCAATAATAGTAAATATATTGCGGATTCGTTTGTCTCGCAATGTATCATTAGCGATATTATTTCCGATACTATATCCGCAATGGATTATATATTTACTATTATTGATTGAACATACGGGCGCCGTGCCCTGAAATTGATACGTAGATATGAGCGTTGTAGCGAGAAGGTGGCTAGGTTCTACCGTGGGTTTGGCATCAACCGTTGGGGGCCGGTTGGTCGGGGTAGTGTCGTGACGACGTAGCGTACGCTGGATCGTTAGGCGGGCCGATCCAGTGTCCGTTGATTGGTTGAGTGCCCGTGTGCACCGGCCAATCGGCGTGTTCCGTTGTTGACCTATCATGAACGCAATCGCTCATGCGAGATTGTGATGTTGGGAGCCACGGTAGAGCATAAAAGCCGAGTGTCTACATTCGATATTATCATTTGGCGTAAATAGTCATTAATGACTGCGTCGCCATTAAAGCTTTAAAAAAAAAAAAAAATCATTTGACAAAGTATTGCAGTAGCATACGAAACGTCATGATCGTTTAGATTCCTAGTTTGACCATACATTGCGAGACAAATGAATATCATTAGCGATATTATTTCCGATACTATATCCGCAATGGATTATATATTTACTATTAGGTATATCATTGGTTATTTGGTATTGTTTACATTTCATTTGTTTGTGTTAGGGTTCAAAATAGTTGAATTATAGTTAGAAATAAAATAAACCACAAAAAACAATACAATACATGAGTTTTAAAAAACAAAGAAATACATAAGAAATGATAAAAACAATAGAAAACATAAGGAAGAACCTGGCTCTTCCAAATTTTTTTTTCGTATTATTCTAAATGCTCTAAAGAATATATGTAGTGAAAACCAATGTTTAATTATGAAGAATATATGATTTATGGGTAAAAATATGGATTTTATGACCTTATTTGCATAAATTACCATAAATATGCAAATGAATGAATTTTTCAAAAAATTAAAATTACCATTGTATTCTACACACTTCACTCATCATGCGTGCAAATTTTCACGGCGATCGGCCGCTCCGCGGCCAAGATCTTAGAGGGGGGGGGGGGGGGGGCCATAATGGTCCCCTCCCCCGGCTGCTGAAGACTTCAAATAGCCCGGCCTTTTTAGGGTTAAGCTCCAGATGGTACATTTCAGTAATATAACCCTCATTTAGTATATGTCAGTAATTAAAGGTTACCTCAGTCACTGAATAGAACTTGCAAAAATATATCGTTGGTATTGTTAATTAAGTCATCTGGCAACATTTGCATTGAGTGTTTATTGGCAGGCAAATTGTTTTAGTAATAATTAGGGTTCGGTTTGAGCTTAACGTTGTATATCACTCTTGGTTTATTAGAAAATAATAGTGGAGCAGTAGCCATAGCAAATCAGTCATGAAACCACATTGCATGTGAACACAGGAGAAGTGCTCCGTCATGTGAACTGAAATAGTAACTGAATAAATATGATTATTGATATAAATGTACAAAATAATGCAACTGAAGTCAAACTAAATGTGTACAAAAGTCTATTTACACTTCAGTTAATTAATTTTCTTTCTATTGTATTAGATATATGTCTGTACTATATATAAAACTTGAACTAATTTCTCGTTTTATTCACATTTTAATGTCAACACAAGTCAATGGAAATTGTTTCCTTATATGAACTGAAATACAAAATAATGCAACTGAAATCAAAACAAATGTTAAAATAAATGTATTATTTACATGATTATGTAACCAGTTATTTGAGTGCAGTAAGATTGATACTATTTTACAATGACATTTTGTATCATCCAGAAATTGCACAATTTGTGTCAATGTCTTGTTATACATGATGTACAGTATGTACAAATAAATGAAATGCATGTTTGTACAACTTTGTATTAAATACAAACTACCAGTGGTTAACGATAGCACTTGCAGAAACTTCTAATTTGTATAAAAGATAAATCAAATATCTATGTTTTGTAGAATTCAAGCATACGGTCAATAGTAAGTTTAGTTTGTTGCTTTTGTATATATTATCCAAACTTTCTGTACCATAACAACATTTGTGCCAATTTCTTATTTAATTCAAATAAATGAAATATAATAATATATTTGTATACAACTCTGTATAATATGCAACAACAAATTGTTTTTTTTTTATCATTATTAGGTCTTGTGTACGTGTAGATAATAATTCCTTAGCTATACA
>JBAMJV010014743.1:0-13891 GCA_037951105.1 Echinarachnius parma
TACCTCACGTAATTTTATTGTGAACAATCTCGCGAGGAAAATGGGGGGGAAAAAATACTGAGAAATATGACTTTGAACTTCGGTATGAGGTCGTAATACAGGTCTACTTTCCGTACAATTGTACTGTCCGGCTTGAGAACAAATTCCATCACGAGTAAAGTATTTTTTCTTGAAAAGGGAAAGAGGGAGGTAGGAAGAAGAAATTCTTTTTTTCATCCGTGCAAACGTAACCAAACACACTCGACATACCATGCATACAACTCGTAAGGCAAAGCCCCTGTCACATTATAACTACAGCGTTTCGGGTCGTGCGACTTAGCGGGACTATACGACAGGAGGACTGACAACATGTGTATGTTTTGAAATAGGTGGATAGAGGCCTAAATAGTCGCAGTATTGCTCCTACGTGGTCACACGAGCCTCCTACGATTGAGAAAATTGCCATACGACAAACCTGCGATGATCGATATGCCCGCGGTTGTCATTCGACAATCGTACGATTGTTACGCAACTATTCTACACTCAATCGTTAGAACCACTATAATAGTATTCAGTTATGATAATAAGAATCTTAGTTTTTGCTCTAAGAAACTCGCACAAATAACACCCAAATTGTACACTTTTGTTTCGAACATGACCATAACTCTTCGAGTAGAGTCCGTACGACAGGTCGACATCATTCATTTTTTGACGGAAGGAAATATAATTGAATGCGACACACCCACGACAGAGTAATTTTCCAGCCTGAAGTAGCACTTTACCAGAAGAAATATACTTCCCCAGGATTTTCTTACATTGTCTGTCGTGAAACGAGTCCTGTCGTAGATATGTCGTAGACGTGTTGACGACACAATGTGAAAGGGGCTTTGAGGACAAGTCAGGGTGCGCAAAGTCCGTTTCTCTGCACCCTTCTTTTCATGTTTTTTCCCCTTTGTATTTGTGCAATGCGTCACTGTATTGACTTGGGATGGCTTGAATGGAAGTCTGAGGGGCGGGCGTTATTGTTATCACTGTACTGCAATAAATGCATTCAACGAAATGAAAGAACGGTTACAAAGGGGACATGATTAGCCTAGCATCCACACCACGTATGCCTAAACCCGAGTCTTATCGTTGGTACAGAGTGCACTGACCAAAAAGCATCGGAAGCGTGTTTTTGTTTTAGTTTTCTGTTTCCTGTGTATTTGTTGGTTTGTTTGATTTGTGTTGTTCTTGTTTTTTCTCTCTGTTTTGGAGTGGGGTACGAGACAGAGGCGGTCCTTTTCATCATTTGAAGCGGAGGTAAATGCATTTCCGCCCCCCCCCCACCCCCCCCCGGTTCAAAACAGACAACAAGAAAATCGGTGATATGTTTGTCAGGGCGCTAATTCTTGATCATCCGTGGATCATCCTCGATATTATCATGTCAGTATCGAAGAGATGCGAATAATTGTTTGTCTAGTTACAAAATATAGCGAAATTGATAAAAAAAAATGTATGACAGACGCCCAACTCCCCCCCCCCCCCCCCTAAAAAAATAAAATAAATAAATAAATAAAATAAATAAATAAATAAAATAAATAATAATAATAATAATGAATTCATTAAAAAAGATTGATGTACAGATTGAGATGTAAGTTTGCCCTCAGATATGGTGTCATGATATATGCTTTGATATATAACATAGGTTTTTTGAACTAAAAAATACCCTGTATCGACACGTCATATGGACTCTGAGACGCGGGACGCGGTGAGCGCTGATGTGACCTTTATACCCTGCACAGTGTGAACTGGAATGTAGGGAACATTATACGCTAGTATGAACGACCCATGCAGTATCTCACGATGCACACCTGTAAACAAATATGAAATGCCCACGTTATACAACGCTATTATTTTATGTGGAAATATCAATGAAAGAGTTGTAACTTGCTTTCTATGGTGGCTCCTAAGGGACACGCAATCGCAAAGGATTGAGGTATGCATATTCAATTTGTTCGTCTTTTACCTCAAAGATCATTATTTCAACAAAACATCACAGGCATACTTTTGCAAGAAAAATGGTTAAAACTAATGCTTGTGTATAGAGCGCCCTCTTGTGTTTTAATGGCTCTTCAAAAAAAAATGATAACAGGCTTTTTAATTAGTCGTTTGTAATTTTCTATACCTTTCGAGCATGGTGGAGTTATAGTTTGTAGTGTTATTGTGCAGGTTTTGGTTACCAAACTACATACAGTAGTTGGTGTCATACTAAAGAACGATAGTCGGGCTTCCTGATGGTTTTTATTTCAGCTGAATTGGGTTTGTCAGTCGTGAGATATGGTCATTTTGTTTGCGAAATATCAAAATCCTCTTTGTGCATTACATGACTTACCGAAGTGTAATTATTATCGGTTAACTTGCTATTTAGGGAGATCTTACCTAGACATAAAAATGTCATACAAGGAGATTTGAAAACGCAACTGTTCACCTTCAATATGGTAAGCAAATAATTACCGTTGGTGAAGGTGAAGGGGACAAACTATCACTTCCGAAGCGAGTTGGATGTAGCTATCGATTATTTCCTTATATTCCACATCAATTATTTTGATCACAAACGACCTATAACTAACACAAAGGGCTAAAAAGTTTGGAATATTGAGCAATTGATCGAGTCTTTTATTTTAATTTCGTCAATCCTGCACATGAACAGGATTTATGACTAAAAGTCAAAGACGCTTATACCATTGTCTATTAAGCATAGCCGCGCGCAAACGTTGCGCACCAGGGCGCTACCTTTCTGCGCACTAACGGGCGCACGCGTACTTGCGCGCGAACAATTGAATATCTACACAGTGCAACGCACTTTTACCGACTATCTAGTGAGTGCAACGCACTTTCACCCATATATCCACACAGTGTAACGAACTTTTCTTCTTCCATCAATAATGGGCGAAACTATGTCATCACGTGATTAACTTTTGACCAATCGTAGAGCAAGATTCTTAGTATGTGGAATATAATACCAAATAACCGAACGATTTTACATGTTATCATATTTTAATATTTTGTTCCTGACCATAGAGTACAGAAGCCATGACGTCATAAAAATCTTTTTTTTAGAATTGTCAAATTTGAACTTCATTTTCAGAAACTGCATACAAAATCCTGTCTAAATACCGAAAAGCAATTGAATAGGTTAAGTATTGGCTGAGATATGCCCATCCTAATGAATTTTACTTCAATGGGTGATCAGTAGTTATAGTGCACTGGTTCATAAAGTTATGCACCAATACCAACGTAACCTCAGCCAATACGTATCATATTCATTTTGTTTTCGGTATTTGGACATTATTTGTTACGTTCTTTCTGAAAATGAAGTTAAAGTTTGAAAAAAAAGAAGATGTTTATGACGTCTGACATCACACTTCTTTTTGAGACATACTGTATAGAGTACCGAAGTGTGACGTCAGAGCTATTCATTGCCATGGGTGATGGTTCTAAACAATGTCAGGCAAGCAATGAATTGGTGATCTAGCGGTTGCTAAGAAGGCATTCGTCCAGCTCCAACCCACTGCCACAGGCCAGTATGAAAGGAAAAGTTGTTTAGAACCATTACTATGCCATAACAAAAGCATGTGACGTCACTACTTCGGTACTCTATAGTGCTACTACCTGACCTGTATAAGCTCAACTAAAGAGGACAGTATAGCACAAACAGAACCAAGCCGTAGCGCGTTCCCTATCAACATGATATAGAAGGGGAAAACACATGTTTGCATAAATTACCAGATTTAGATTTCTTATAATTCAAATATGATTAGTCAATTTCATTAAATTCAATGTGTATCACAGCTCTAAACGAAAACAATTACATTATATAATTATTACAGGTGTTTGAAATATTAACCCTTATAGGTCTAATATGTTTGGATTTGGCCAACATGTTCTAGTATCATTGTATACTCTTCATGGGTCATTAGTTCCTTTCCATTATTGTTCCTAGCTATAATTATTTGAAAACGTGGTAAATTCCTACGAAGCCCCGTTGGGGACATGGATAATTTTTATTTTATTTCGTACGTACGACTTATTATCTCGTACGTACGACATATTATCTCGTACGTACGACTTATTATCTCGTACGTACGACTTATTATCTCGTACGTACGACTTATTATCTCGTACGTACGACTTATTATCTCGTACGTACGACATATTATCTCGTACGTACGACTTATTATCTCGTACGTACGACTTAAATGCATGCAGGGTCAGTATTACAGTCTCCGTGTGTACAGCGAGGCCACGAGACAAGCGCTATGCACTCATGAATTCAGATTGGCATAGCCAAGGAGGGGGTTGTTTAAGCGCTGTATTATATAAAGATATAATAAAACTACAATATCAGATTGACGTAGCGACGGTGGGGGGGGGGGGGGGGGGTTCCTTAAAGCAGCGCTTCTCAACCTTGTTTAACCCAAGGCCCACTTTGGCTCCTACACATTTTTGGAGGCCCACCTTACAAGAACATATTTGGAAAAATGAAAAAATGACAATAAAATAACAATAAGAAAACTGTGTGGTATATATTTGTCAGTTGCAATGCAAAAAAACTTTCTACATACCTTCAATGGGACACTTGAGGTTGCTTATGGGAAATAAGAAAATCAAGTCGTGATGGGGGACAGGTTCACACGCAAAGTGGCATTCAGAGTCAGTTTTTTTTTTTTTTTTGGGGGGGGGGGGTGCTAAACCAAATCCGCATCACCACCGCATATTGCGAAGGAGCAAAGCGACTGAGCGGGGGGAGGGGGAGGGTGTGGCAGGGGGTGTCCCCCCCTCCCCCTCCCACGGTAGGGAGCTTTTGCATTTTTGGACTTGAAACTGTGCAATCTGGTGCATACCTAGATAGGGAATTCTGACTTGGCAACATGTACTATAATGTAGGTAAACGCGTCAAATATGCACCCACAAAAATATTCGCAAAGTGACATTATACAGTTCAAACAGTGCATCAAAAGCCACACTATTTATGATACAACAACATGAACATTGTATTCTAGACGTAGACAAGACCGATTCTCGAGGGAGCGAAACAATTACCGAGAGGGGGAAGGGTGATGGGAAGGTGTGATCGTAGGTTGGTGTCCGCCCGTGCACGGTAAGGGGGATTTTGCAATATTTAACTTGAAATCATGCTATCTGGTGCATACTTGGGAAGGAAATTTGACTTGACATGAAGCAAAATCTTATTGCACATCGAATAAAATCAGCCAGGACGTGGACTTGCTACCACAGAATTTTAAAAATTTCATTTTGGCCGACCTCGCGGCCCACCTGAGAGAGCTTCGCGGGCCGCGGCCCACCGGTTGAGAAACGCTGCCTTAAAGGGGTAGTTTAGTTTTGGTAGAGAGGGCGCTGCACATCACAATTTTGTTGTGAGGTAATGAAAAACTTAGTATCGAATTTGAGAGAACATGCAATTTTAATGGCAGAATAAACTTTATTTGGTCAAAATTGACCCAGAAACGGCTGAAATATCAATAAATATATCTGATCTTATAATTATTTGGGGCCCAAATAATTAGATTTTTGCAAAAAAAATAAAAATGCTTGCACTTTTTCAAAAAATTTCAAAAGCGTTTTTTAAATAGTTATTGATGATCTCTCTATTTAATCATTATTTCAATAAAACATCACATGCATAATTTTGTATGAAAAATGGTTGAAACCAATGCCTTTCTGGAAAGTGCCCTCTTGTGTTTTAATGGCTCTTTTTGAATCATAACAGGCTTTTTACTTAGTCGTTTGTAATTTTGTATACCTTTCGAGCATGGTAGAGTTATAACTGTTAGTTTATAATGTTACTATCCAGGTTTGGTTACTAAAGTTCAGCCTTACCAAAACTGTACTACCCCTTTAATGCTTAATGAAATAAAAATTAAAAAAACTACAATTTCTTGATTGGCGTAGCGACGGGGGGGGGGGGGGGGGGAGGAGGGAGGGGGGCTTGCTAAATAAAGATGAAACAAAACAAAAAATATTTTCAGATGGAGTAGCCATGGGGGAAAGAGGATCTGGAGATGGGAGGGGGCTAGCTCAATGAGGCTCTTCTATATAAGATAAAGATAAACAAACTGATAGCCAGAGGAGGTGGGGGGGGGGGGGTGGACTTGTTTTATACACGCTCTTTTTAAACAGAAAACAACACTATAACTTGTGCGTAGCCAAGTGGGAAGAGGATGGGGGGGGGGGAGCTTGTTAAATTAAATCAAAAGAAAAACAAACTATGATTTTTGATTGGCGTAGCCAAGGGAGGGAAGGGGGGGGGGGGTGGGCTTGATTGATGACTTGAACGATCATTTTTGATTGACGTAGCCAAGGGAAGGGGGGGGGCTTGCTAAATAAAGGCTCTATATTAAATAAAGATGAAACAAAACAAAAAAACATATTCAGATGGACTATCCACGGGGAAAGAGGAACGGGAGATGGGAGGGGACTAGCTCAATGAGGCTCTTCTATATAAGATAAAGATAAACAAACTGATAGCCAGAGGGGGTGGGGGGGGGGGGGGGGGGGGGACTTGTTTTATACACGCTCTTGTTAAACAGAAAACAACACTATAATTTGTGTGTAGCCAAGTGGGAAGAGGGGGAGGGGGGGGGGGGGGGTGGGCTTGCTTGATAACTTGAACGATCATTTTGTATTGACGTAGCCAAGGGAGGGGGGGGGGGGGGGGCTCGCTAAATAAAGGCTCTATATTAAATAAAGAGAAAACTATGATTTCAGATTGGCGTAGCTAAAAGGGAAGAGGATGGGGGGGAGGGGCTTGATTAATAAAAATAGAAATAAAAACAAAATTTCTGATTAGCGTAGCCAAGGGGGTGGGGGGGGGGGGGTGGCTTGTTTAATAATGCTCTGTATTAAATAAAGAGACAGCAAAACTACAATATCAGATTGGCGTATAGCCACAGGGGGTGCCTTGCTTAATACCATAAAAAAGAAAAACAAACTACAATTTCTGATTGGTGTAGCCACAGGGAAAGAGGATGGGAAGGTGGGAGGGGGGCTAGCTCAATGAGGCTCTTCTATATAAGATAAAGACAAAAAACGAATTGGCGTAGCCAGGGGGGGGGGGGGGGGCTAGCTTTATACACGCTCTTGTTAAACAAACAGAAAACAAAACTATAATTTTGGTTCATTCATGCTTAGAGGGGATCCCCATAAGTAGGACGGAGCCCCCATGCTTCTAAAGGGGTCACCCAACAGATAGGCGGTGTCCCATGGTTCATTCATGCTTAGTGGGGCCTCCCCAAAAGAGGGACGGAGTCTCCAGGCTTCTGAAGGGGTCATCCGTGAGATGGGTAATTACTCCAGGGTTCATTCATGCTTAGACGGGATCCAAATAAGACGGACGGAGCCTCCAAGCGTCTGAGGGGGTCAACCGTAAGATGAACGGTGCCCCCAGGGTTCATCCATGCTTAGAGGGAGCTCCCCATAAGAATGAGAAAACCTATATTGTACCTATTCAACACATTGTTTGTCTTTTACATCCAAGACGTGAATATCAAAACAAATTTGTTTTATGTTAGTTTTTTCCCTTTTCTGTACTTAATGGCCCTGAAGGGACACGCAGATTTTTTGAAAGAGCATACAATTTTAATGGCAGAATAAACTTTATTTGATCAAAATCGATTCAGATACGGCTGATGCTATACCACTGTTCAACAATTTTCAAAAGTGGTTTTTAAATATAGGTTTTTCCATTCATTTTAACACTATCGTCATTCAATTTCATTAATTTGTCATTCAAATTCGTCCCAAGGAACCACCAGAGCGCAAATCGTAACTTCAATTTCGTCTTTCGTCAATCAATTTCGTCAAAGATCACACAATTTAGTCATTAGGCACACATTTTCGTCAATTGCAAATCAAATTCGCCGGTAACAGTTGCTGAACACATAAAAGCGAAAGCAATTTCGTCAATTGGCAACCAATTTCATTAAAACTCTATTCAAATTCGTCGCATGGTATAGCCTTATATGCGTGTCTGTGTCATGACTATGTAGATTTTGGTTAGATAGGTATGTATGTGTGTGTATGTATGTATGTGAGTGTGCGTGTGTGTGTATAATATTTAATATTGTTTAATATTTATACTGTATACAGTACATATATGTATGTCTTGAAAAAGAATTTAATGCAATTTGTTGTAAACGTGCTTTTGTGCGTGTTGGTGTGCACACATGCATGTGTGCAAATGTATGTGTGTGTGTAAGTGTGCATGTGCGTATGTTTTGTGCGTGTGAGTTTGTTTTTGAGTGTATGTTTTCGAGTGTATGTTTTCGAGTGTACGTTTTCGAGTGTATGTTTTCGAGTGTATGTTACCCCCTAACTGATTAATGTTACAATTAGCAGTTGACAATATAGAACAGAACATTGCAGTGTAAATACATAGGACGAATTTGAATAGAGTTTTGACGAAATTGGTTGCCAATTGACGAAATTGCTTTCGCTTTTATGTGTTTAGCAACTGTGACCGACGAATTTGATTTGCACTTGACGAAAATGTATGCCTGATGACTAAATTGTGTGATCTTTGATGAAATTGATTGACGAAAGACGAAATTGAAGTTAGGATTTGCGCTCTGGTGGTTCCTCGGGACGAATTTGAATGACAAATTAATGAAATTGAATGACGATAGTGTTAAAATGAATGGGAAAACCTATATATAGTTGTTGATGATCTCTCTATTTAATCATTATTTCAACAAAACATCACAGGCATACCTTTGCAAGAAAAATGGTTAAAACCAATGCTTGTGTATAGAGCGCCCTCTTGTGTTTTAATGGCTCTTTAAAAATTGATAACAGGCTTTTTAATTAGTCTTTTGTAATTTTCTATACCTTTCGAGCATGGTGGATTTATATAGGTTTTCCCATCCATTTGCAAACTATCGTCAATCAAGTTCAAACAATGCTAACTTCAATTTCGTCCCGAGAAGTCAGGCAACTGCAATTGCTACATTCGATTTAGTCATTTACCATTCGAATTGATCAATGGTCATTCAAATTCAAAATTGGCTCCATCGAATTCGTCATTTTGCAATGGAATTCGTCCCGACTGGTCATAAACCGTTCAATATAGACAATAGACTGAAATTGTGTGAATTTTTCGGGACACATGACAAACATAGCCATTGAGTTCAAATTTACAAAGGATAATAATGAAAGGATGATGAAACAAAGTATCAAATACAGCTTTCCATGTTGTTGGACGAATTTGAATGGGAAATAACGAAATTGACTGTTGAATGCACAATGACGAAATTGATCATCACATTGTATTGGCAGGAGTGATCGGACGAAATTGAATACGTTTTGACTAAAATGATCGGTACAATGACGAATTTGATTGCGAAAAAAGGAAATTGGGTGCGCAATGACGATTCGAACATTACATATGACCGGCGAAATATTTTCTGGACGAAATTGAAGTTAACAATGAATGAAATTGAATGACGATTGTTTGAAAATGGATGGGAAAACCTATAGTTTGTAGTGTTATTGTGCAGGTTTTGGTTACCAAATCTGTACTACCACTTTAAGGTATGAAGGTAATTTGAAAAATGTACATAGTTGGTGTCATACTAAAGAACGATAGTCGGGCTTCCTGATGGTTTTTATTTCAGCTGAATTGGGTTTGTCAGTCATGATATATGGTCATTTTGTTTGCGAAATATCAAAATCCACTTTGTGCATTACATGACTTACCAAAATGTAATTATTATGTAAACTTGCTATTTAGGGAGGTCTTACCTAGACATAAAAAATGTCATACAAGGAGCATTTGAAAACGCAATTGTTCACCTTCAATATGGTACCAAATATCCGAATGATTTTACATGTTATCATATTTTAATATTTTGTTCCTGACCATACAGAAGCCATGACGTCATAAAAATCTTTTTTTAGAATTGTCAAATTTGAACTTCATTTCAGAAACAGCATACAAAATCCTGTCTAAATACCGAAAAGCAATTGAATAGGTTAAGTATTGGCTGAGATATGCCCATCTTAATGAATTTTACTTCAATGGGTGATCAGTGTTATAGTGCACTGGTTCATAACTTGGTTATGAACCAATACCAACGTAACCTCAGCCAATACGTATCATATTCATATTGTTTTCGGTATTTGGACATTATTTGTTACGTTCTTTTTGAAAATCATAAGTTCAAGTTTGAAAAAAAAAAAAAAAAATGTTTATGACGTCTGACATCACACTTCTTTTTGAGACATACTGTATAGTGCTACTACCTGACCTGTATAAGCTCAACTAACGAGGACAGTATAGCACAAACAGAACCAAGCCGTAGCGTGTTCCCTATCAACATAGGAAAACACGTATTAACGTGTTTGCATAAACTACCAGATTTAGATTTCTTATAATTCAAATATAATTAGTCAATTTCATTAAATTCAATGTGTATCACAGCTTTAAACGAAAACAATTACCTTATGTATTACAGGTGTTTGAAATGTTAACCCCTATAGGTCTAATATGTTTGGATTTGGCCAACATGTTCTATTGTCATTGTATTCTCTTCATGGGTCATTAGTTCCTTTCCATTATTGTTCCTAGCTATAGTTATTTGAAAACGTGGTACATTCCCACACTTTTTAACAATTTATTTTACAATACAACCAGTATCATAGAAACGGGTGTCCGGCATTGGGATTCCCCGCCACGAATTCACAATAGCCGAATCCACTAACAACGCTGATATGAAGACTAATTCTTGTACGAGTGGTATTCACATGACATCACAATGTATGATTCTCTTATTTTTTTCATAAGATTTTTCCCAAGGGGTTGTTTGAATTCCGGAACGCTTTTCACTCAGTACTAAATATCTCCTTAATTACGGAGACATTTTAAAACAAGAACAAGAATACAATTAGCTTACAAAAGAAGTGTAAAAGCTCCAAGTGATTTGGATTAGGATCACATTAACCTTCCCCATGTTCACGCACGGTTTCATATTGTATCGGTTTATTACACCATATCTATAGACATGACATCGTGAACATACACCGGGCATGCCGGGGGCGGAGACTATAATATTATGGGGTCATCAAACTTCTTGTATTCATTTTTGGTTGGCGGGCAAAATATGCAAATTATGGATCATTTTGGCGCACTTTTCAACAATGCGAGCCCTTATCATCAAACGTCGAACAAAATATATTACAATCATCGACGGAGCTATGCAAAATGCAACTACGTGTAACATACTAACTAGTAGGCAGGAAGACAATAGACAGTCAAGTGAACTAATGACAGTTATCGTGTAATTCAGAGGAAAGTTTTGCTTCTTTGTCTGAATTTATGTGGACTTATCTTGGGGTAATACCCAGCAGTTCATTTGCCAGTTTTCGAGATTCATGTCAGATCCCGTCCGTGCGCATGCACATCTGTACTGTATCAAAGATGATAAAAGCACCTACGGGGCCGCTACGCAGCGCTATTTACCGTCTTTGCTAGTATAATACCATTATCTTTCGTCGCCTCACCATTGGGAATTCGGGAAACTTGGCCGTTGCGGTAAAGTGTAACATTGACCCACGAAGTCTATACTAAACTCTGTAAAAATGATGTCCACCGAAACCAGGAAATCTTTGGATCGAATCTTGGAGTGTCCGATTTGCCATGAACAAATGCTAGATGCCACGCAGCTGTCTTGTGGGCACTCATTTTGTAAGGAATGCCTGGAAAAGGTGATAGCTACACAGCCAGACTCTCAGGAAGGTACTAGTTTCGCGGGAGCTCAGGAAGTGAAACTGCCGTGCCCGTGCTGCCGCAATGTGGTTCGTGTTAACATCGGTAAGAGGAAGCTAAATGTGACGGTAAATCAGATTGTGGAACTTATAAATTATGAAGACCAAACTGACAAGCCAAGTAGCTCAAAGTCAAAGCGTGCGGAGTCGTGGCTTAGCTTGTGTGAAAAGCACCCCCAATATGAGAAGAAATATGCTTGTGAGACATGCAAAGTGGATGTTTGCAGCGAGTGCGTGATTTCTGATCACTACAACCATGATCATGACAAACCAAAGACTCTGATTGACATGAAAAACACTCTTGCGGATGCCCTAGTCAAAAGCGACAACTGGGAAAAGGGCAATGAGGCTTTTGTAGAACACGTGATCTCGTCAAGAAAACTGGTATACAGACTGCGGATACACTGATCAAGGGAGTGGAAGTTGAATATGAGAGTATTCTGAATATTCTAGCTCAGAAAAAGGGCAGGGCACTAACAAGCATTCGAAACGAAAGGCAAATATTTAGCCAAGAGTTAGATATTGTGGTGAGGAAGAGGAAGGCAACTGCATCTAAGATCAGAGAGACAAGTACCCAAGTTAGAACTGGGATAGAGCAAGGAGCTCCAAGTGACATCATCAACACATATTCATCCTTCGCAAAGCAACTGAAGGAAGAAGTGAATATCACGGTCCCTTCCAAAGAAGAAGTATTGTCAAAGCTCAGCTTCATCAGCAAGATACATAATACAGGAATGTGTTCCATGAAGACGCAGGGTTGTTCTCATTGTAAACAAGTGAACGGAACGCAGCAAGGGTCGATGACGACTATTCCGGTTTTTAATCCCAAGATTATTTCAAAGGATGTCCAAGTTAAGAGTCAAAATTGACTAAAAGCTAATCTAACCAAAGGATTCAACATCTTAAATATTCCTTGGATAAAGAATAACCAGTCTTCTGGATTCATTCAAATGTTTAAATCCAATATAGGAGGACAATTGATTATAACTTTGGACTAAGTATAGAATCTTGTTGAATCATGCAAATATGTTAGATTAGATTTTGTATAGATAGGGGTAATTCTATAAAGTGCTATACCATACCATCATGTTTAATTTGATGTAGGAAAGGGAGAGTGCTAAAAAGGACTGGGTATATTCCTTAGTCCTTAGATAGTCCTAAAAAGGAATAATGACTATAATTGCTATACTTTAATTCTTGGCTTGTATTTCAAAAAAATACTTAAGTGCGTGTAAAATTGTTTAATGTCAGGAATATATATATATATATGCTTTAGCAAATAAGAACTGAACCAGATTCAAGAGTAGCCTACTACATAGTTCATGTTTGGGAGAAAAAAACATGAGCATTTAAACACTAACGATACACATTTTTGTTTTTTATCGGTAACGACAATCATTTAGGGGCATTGCAAATTTAAACAAATTCCAAACATCCAAATACAATTTTTTCCAAAATGGCCCTGGGCCCACCCACCCACTTCCAAATCTTATTTCGATGTTTGGATTTTTGTTTAACTTTGCAAAGCCCCTTACTGAAAAGTTGAAACATTGAAACAGTTGTGAGCTATACATAACAAATACATGACATACAGGAATTGTATACTGTATTCATTATGATCAGGTATAGGTTTTAATAATAATTTGCATGTACAGTGGAGCGTTTATTAGTGTTTATGTATTTCCTACATCCAGTTGCGATATCTCTTTTGTATATTGTCTCTTATGCTTTTGCTTGACCTGCAATGCTGTATGTAACAGTAAATTGTTAATGTTAATACATTAGCAGCTTTTATACATAAAACCAGAGATTTCAGAAGTGTTATATTAAGTACATTCATACAGTAAGTTGCCGAGGCGTATATAGAGGTCGGGGGGGGGGGGGGGGGCTGGGGCTGCAACCCCCCCCCCCCCCCCCCCACCCCTCCTGAGTTTGAAAACGGCCATATTCGGGCAAGAGGCCGGGAAAAACCATGTCACATTCGGGCAAAGCGATATCACATTCGGCCTAACCATTGTGTCATTTTGGAACACAATAAAGTCATATTTGGGGCAAAGTCATGATATTTAAGAGCAAAATAACCTAATCC
>JBAMJV010014745.1:0-16313 GCA_037951105.1 Echinarachnius parma
TATGGTACAGCTGAATATGGGGAGGGCCGTAAGTGAAATGTTGCAAAATGCATTTCATTTCGTGAAATTGAAGGCGTTGCATGGAAAAACGACTATTGGAGGAGATGTTTTGGGGTTTTACATTGCATAATCATCAGTAAATTTAACATCATGTGAAAGCGTGTTTATTTCCCCTTGAAATCATGTCTCATCTGTAATAATTATGCTATTGGGGTGTGTGCAGTAAAACCGGATATGGGGGTCTATTAATGCTATGAATTTAAGACCGTGGCTTCTTGTTTCAAGATTCCGGCATGATATTGTTGTATCTATCATCATTCCGTGTTGCACTATCGGAAAGCTTGTTAATTTATCTTTAATATGATATCTCATTTGCAATGAGTATGCTGAATGTGAGTGTGCAGTACAGGAAACTCACAAACTTGATGTATTGAAAATGCATCAAATTTCTCTAAACCTACGCAAACTGGCCAGAACTGGCATATTAGCGCCCTCTTTGACCGTGTAGGTATGCCTTTATTACCTAATATAACACGGTAGAACTTCGACATTGCAACGGGTCATTTTGAGCCCCATACATTTAGAGGTACTACACACACCTCAATCACATAACCACTATGAATGGGGCATTATTTTATTGGCAAATTAACACGCTTCAACATGATGTTGAATTTCATAATGATTATGTTAAGTAAAGTACTAAAATATCCCCACAAAAAGTCGTTTTTGGATGCAACGCCTTCAATTTCACACAATCAAATGCATTCTGTTTACATTTTGCTGTCGATCTTCCCCAATATTCACCTTAATTGTACCTACCCGGCTTTCATAATCATTCCAAGTGAGGTGTCATTGGAGAGATAATTAAACAGGCTTTTGTATGACACCATTTTTAACAGTATCACTTCATTGTGAAGATATTCATCGTCGAAAGAATTTGAACTTGAGAAAGACCGTGATATGGGTGTCAGATCTTCCAACTGAAGTTTTTTGGCGCATTTTGTGACATTTCACTTCTGACATTCCCCCATTATCAAATAATACTGCGCATACCTCGTGCTCGTGATGCTTACGAATTTGGTATCATTTTAAAGAGGTATACACACTCTGTCAAGTGATACCAAATATAACCATTATGATTTCATAAGAAAATAGATATAATCGATCAAACTTGAGTTTCCAAACTTTTTTTGAGGGGTTTAGTATGCTTGATAATTAAAACAAAATTATATTGCTATTGAAATGTAACGCATAAGTGGCGGGAGTCCCTATGCGAGACACAATGCCTTGTGTGTCATAATAAGTAGGTTACTTTTGTTACTTTTGTTTAAAAAAAAAAAAAATATATATATATATATTCAACAATATTCAGTATGACTTCATTAGAACTACAAGGTTGTTTCGTAGGCAAACATGTGCCCACTCTTCAGGTTAGAGTAAGAATTGATTTGAATCACGCAACAAAGTTAATTCAACTTTTGTCAAAGTAAGTTTATGGCGGGAGTTATACGATATCGTCGTGGTATAGAGTGCGGACAAAATAATGAAGTGATGAGTGGTTATAGTCTACGGAAGCCGTCAACATCACATACGAGCTCCAGCCAGACATTGCAACATACACGTCAATACGATCGGTATCGGTGATAGCTAGATGTGTCTATTTACGGCTCTTATTCGTTTGATTACGTATTGGACCTTTAAACTACGTGAAACATTTAACCACACAATATTTATTATTTTTTAAATAAATGTAATTCTAAATTCAGTATGAAGAAAGTAAAATATAATGTTAACATCGGTATACATAATAATTAAGCACTATAGCACCCCTCGCTATCGATTCTTACTTACAAACTGTAGGCCTACACTTATCGACAAGCGAGACTATACATCTATTTACCGATTACTGAAATTTAATTCCGATTTTAATAAATTTCAAATTATAACGAGTTTTACAGTATCCAACGATGACATCAATGGATTATGTTCACGGTCGACTGCATACGTCTCGTTTCAGATAATGTATAATGTATATAATTTCAGACAAAACATGAATAGTTTATATCTAGTTTAAAATCTAAACACACAACATGTATTTTCTTTCTGATTCTGCTTATGATATGATTATTTCAAAATGTCATTGTAACTTAATCAACAATTATATAAACGTTATTTTTTATTTGCAATGTAAATTAACATTCACTTGTTTTTTTTATTTCAACGTGTACATATTTTATCAAATGTTGTTGTGACTTATTCATTGTAAATATATGTATTTTTCTTATTGAAAATTAAATAAAATTGATCTTGAACATTTCAATAATTATGGCGTGACGATTGACGATCCGTTGCGTTTGTATAGTGTGGATCAACTGAATTTAACTATTTAAAACTTGTTATTACTTACAAATAAAAATTATAATTCAACTATATGCATTAATAGTAAACAAAACAAAAACGTTACCGGTTAAGTCGTTAACAGCCTGTTTTCATTCACATATCAGCCATAAATGCAAAATGGCGCGCTTCAAAATAATGATTTAATAAAGAGATTATCATAATCAATTTTAAAAGCACGCACTTTTTTATATTATGAGATATGTTTAGGCTCAATAAATGTTTTCTCAAATTATTGAATAAATGCGGAGTCAGTATTTATTTCCATCGAATATATTTATGGATATTTCTGCTGTTTTATTTGATTGCGATAGAACAAAGTGTATGTTGTCTTCCAAAATCATGTGCTTTTTCAAATAGTACATTTAATATTTTGTTCACTACCTCGCTCAAAAAGTTATTTCTTGAAGCGTCCTCTCAACCCGAACTGAACTATCCCTTTAACTCCTTGCGAGCAAAGGTCGCATTTTTGCTCCACACAATACACAAACATGGCAAAGAGCTGTAAAATACCTGGCATTCAAAGTCTTAATTGATATCATTGAAAGGTTAATGAAAAGGAATCCACCTTGGTACGAAATCTCTCTTATACTTGACACGATTATAACACAAAAACACTTAACAATGTTTACATAACTACACATCAATCATCGTTATGAATAACGATAAAAGACTATACACCATGAGAAAAACCAAAAGCCCAATATATTCTAGTTTCTAGTAAAACAAAGTGACAGTCACTGTCATACTGTATATGTACCATGAAACTACATCATTATAATTATCCAACATCAACCAAAAGCGCAATATATTGTTAGATAATCACCATTATGTTACTGCATGTTTCCTGAAACGACATAATCGACATCAATTAATCATTATCCAACGACATCCAAAAGCGCTTCATAATTTTAGGATTATAACTAATGTATACACATGTAGACGCATTATCAGGTGCCGTATGTGGTATAAATGACCTCTTTCAGCATCGTATGGAAATCCTCCGTACAATAGTAAGTTCTTCACATTCTATCAAGTTTGTTCGATGCATCTTTGACAAGTTTAGACATTTAGACATACAGCGTGAGATACAATCTACACATAATGTTTGTCTTTCACTGTAGTATCAAATGAGCCTCCGTTAATGGCAAGGAACATATCATTATGATCATTGAATTGTAATGCAACCACTGGTTATACAATGATACAAACACCAGTAAACAAAAAAATGTCAACGTATGTACAATATTATATGAAAATATCCCGTTTGATTCGCATAAATAATGGACATGTCCATGATATTGTGTTGAGCGTCTACAAATCTTGATAACAGGCTTTACTTCAGGCACACGTTTTATCTTCGTGATGTGCACATAGCGTAACATAAATGTTAATGCAGATTTCATAGCTGTGAAAACAAAAGTTCTTATAAGGGTAAATTTACTCTAATTATCATCACCATAATATGTTCAGTACTTCATACTATTCTTTGTAAATAATAGTTTTTACTAATAATACTAAATAATAATACTAGTAATAATAATGATAAGAGTAAAAACAATAATAATAATAATAATAATAATAATAATGATCATTATAATTAATCATATAACATTTATAACACAATCATTTGCCAATAATATTGTGGAGGTTTCGTTCTATTCAAAAAGGATACAAATACAGGGTGGCCCCAAACAACCGGAACGGGGCACTTCCCAAAATGAAGTAACAAAATGATTATGTCCATCAGAAAGGGTGTCTTTTCTGGAACGATACCAAGAACAGTAATTTTGGACGAGTAATTTTCGTTTTAGGACGTCTTATTAAGGTTCCATGACATATGCTCCGCCGACATATGCTCCGCCGACAATTGCTCCGAAATATGCGACACAAGCTCCGCGACAAATGCTCCGCGGCAAATGCTCCGCCGACAATTACTCCGCCGACAATTACTCCGCCGACAATTGCTCCGCCGACAATTACTCCGCCGACAAATGCTCCGCCGACAAATGCTCCGCCGACAATTGCTCCGCCGACAATTGCTCCGCCGACAGATGCTCCGAAGATGCGACAATTGCTCCGCGACAAATGCTCCGCGATATTTGCTCCGTCGACAAATGCTCCACCGACAAATGCTCCGCCGACAAATGCTCCTCCGACATTTGCTCCGCCGACATTTGCTCCGCCGACAATTGCTCCGAAGATGCGACAATTGCTCCGCGACAAATGCTCCGCCGACTTTTGCTCCGCCGACATTTGCTCCATCGAAATTTGCTCCTATCTGGATATGATTTAAGTCCCAAAATGCAAAAGCTCTACCGTGCGTCCCAAAAAAAACTATACACTTTTGAAATGGCTGCCGAATAAAAAATATATGATTCTGGGGGAAAAGTTGTATATGTATGGAAAGCTCATAAACTCAACTTTCATATGACACCAAAAAGTCCGAAAATAATTCATGCTTAGGTGAGCACTGCTCACTTTTGTAAAGGGTATGAAAATTAGGTTGCGCAGGAATTAGCCTTCCAATTTGTGAGAGGTAAATCCTTTGAAAACTATACACTTTTGAAATGGCTGCCGAATAAAAAAAAATATATGATTCTGGGGGAAAAGGTTTATATGTATGGATAGCTTATGGACTCAACTTTCATATGACACCAAAAAGTCCGAAAATAATTCATGCTTGGGTGAGCACTGCTCATTTTTGTAAAGGGTATGACAATTAGGTTCCGCAGTAATTAGCCTTCCAATGTGTGAGAGGTAAGTCCTTTGGAGCTTACAAAATTGAGGGTGATATGATAAATTCATGATCAACTGCGATCAGTTTGGGTTTGCTGAGTGAATTTTATGGTTTATTAAACCAAACTTTTATGCATGAGTGAACAGGAATTGCATCTTTTTAATTGTAGCATTGTAACTTTCCGTGGTAGTCTCAGTGGTGTGTTCATGGGAGTCAGGATGGGGTCATGGTACATGTACATGTACCGATTGACTGATACATTGTTGATTAAGTGATTGATAGCTGAATGTTGATCGTCAAATTCACAGTATTGATTGATTGCCTGATAGATTGTGATTGATTTCAGATGTCAATGGATAATAGCAACCAGTCCAATTAATTTTTGGGAAATGTAGGTAGAATTCGGGATAAGGGAAGGTGGTCTGGATATTTTGGAGTGGAGACCAATATGAATTGTCGAGATATGCACAAGCACACCCAGGAAGAGCATGAAGAGAGAGAGAGAAAGAGAGGGGGGGGGGGGGGGGGGGGAGGGGCATACATGTCCTCTTGACCCTTATCCCATCTACCCAACAAAGTCCTACCCTACATTTCACCTCCCCTGCACCATGTACCATCACCCCGTCCTGACTCCCATGAACACACCACTGAGTCTACCAGGGAAAGTTACAATGCTACAATAATAAATGCAATTCCTGTTCACTCATGCATAAAAATTGTTAATCCCATAAACCACAAATTTCACTCAGCAAACCCAGACTCATCACAATTGATCATAAATTGGTCATATCATCCTCAATTACGTAAGCTCCAAAGGATTTACCTCTCACAAATTGGAAGGCTTATTCCTGCGCAACCTATTTTTCATACCCTTTACAAAAGTGAGCAGTGCTCACCCAAGCATGAATTATTTTCGGACTTTTTGGTGTCATATAAAAGTTGAGTTTATGAGCTTTCCATACATATAAAACTTTCCCCCCAGAGTCATATATTTTTTATTCGGCAGCCATTTCAAAAGTGTATAGTTTTTTTTGGGACGCACGGTATATACCGTGGTGAAGGAGACACCCCACTTCACACCCTCCAATGGTGTTTAGGGGCTTTAACCCCCCCCCCCCCCCCCCCACCCCCTTGGGCTGCCAAGAAAAACGCTTTTTTTTCAAACCCACCCCTTAGCATAAAAAGCAACAACATTGTCCTCCCCCGCCCCCCCCCCCCCCCCCCGGCTCAGTCGTCACGCTACTTCGGGCTTGGTAGCTTCGCTACGACGCAATATCCGGTGGTGATGCGCGTGTGGTTGATTGGTTGAGCCCCCAAAAACTTTTAGGTCATTGCGCTACTGGTCTCTGGCATATTATTTTTTCGAGTTCCCAAGCCAAAAAATAAAATTAATGGAAATTTTGGACAGCAACCGCGGAGGCGTGAAACTTGCATTTGAAGGTCACCTCTATGTAAAGAAGAGGAATCTTCAGGATGGTAGGATCCGTTGGCAGTGTGAAAAGCGAAATCCCTAATTTGCAAAATTCGCAAACGTTCGCAAACGTTCGCCGCTCAGTGGGATAAGACCTTAAGCATTCGCCATTCAATGGGTTGCTTATAAATGAATCATATAGTCATTTGGTTAGAACGTTAGCGACATGTCTTAAAACCGTTTGCAGAGGCTTGGGACTGTTTTGCAACAGTTTGTGAAAAATACGTTCGTAAAGAAATTTTGAACATGTTGAAACTTTCTTTGCGACAAGAAAAACCGTTTGCGACGGTTTGTGAATTTTCTTGCAACCTTTAACAAACTTTTGCAACGGTTAACGAATCTTGGCGAAATCCCGCGATTTCGCTATATTCGTAAACGTTCGCCAACGTTCGCCGCTCAATCGGAAAGGACCTTTAGGTTAGTCATTCCGAAGGTTGGTTATTGCAAACACTTCAAAATAAATTCTGCTATTTTATAATGCTATATAGTGCCAATTAAAAAAATGAAATAAACTGAAATGTTGAATTGGTCTTGCCAAGGGAGGGGAAGGGGGAGAGGTATGCTTAAAGGGATAGTTGAGTTTCTCTTTACCAGAAATCAACCACAAATTTTAGTAACAAACCAGATTTCATTTTCGTATTGACGACCCTATTTTATTTTCAGACTAATATAACGAAACTTCGGAATAATTGAACCTTCGGAATTACGAACCTCTTAAACTGAATTGTCGGCGGAGCAATTGTCGGTGGAGCAATTGTCGGCGGAGCAATTTTCGCGTCTTCGGAGCAATTGTCGCATCTTCGGAGCAATTGTCGGCGGAGCAAATGTCGGCGGAGCAAATGTCGGAGGAGCATTTGTCGCGGAGCAATTGTCGCATCTTCGGAGCAATTGTCGGCGGAGCAATTGTCGGCGGAGCAAATGTCGGCGGAGCAAATGTCGGAGGAGCATTTGTCGGCGGAGCATTTGTCGGTGGAGCATTTGTCGGCGGAGCAAATATCGCGGAGCATTTGTCGCGGAGCAATTGTCGCATCTTCGGAGCATCTGTCGGCGGAGCATTTGTCGGCGGAGCAATTGTCGGCGGAGTAATTGTCGGCGGAGCAATTGTCGGCGGAGTAATTGTCGGCGGAGCATATGTCGGCGGAGCATTTGCCGCGGAGCATTTGTCGCGGAGCATTTGTCGGCGGAGCATTTGTCGGCGGAGTAATTGTCGGCGGAGCAATTGTCGGCGGAGTAATTGTCGGCGGAGCATATGTCGGCGGAGCATTTGTCGCGGAGCATATGTCGCATATTTCGGAGCAATTGTCGGCGGAGCATATGTCGGCGGAGCATATGTCGTGTCACCCTTATTAAAGTGAGACCATGTCAGGTTCCCATTTTTGTAAATTTGTACCAAGTCAGTGCCTGATGAATCGCACTTCCTGCCCGTCATAGCATCGATCAACTATGCCCATTCTCTCGGTACACAGCTGAATGCACACTAACAATGGCGCGCGTATTGCTCGTTGTTCGATGATATGACGGGCAGTAAGTGGAATTTATCAGGCACTGACTTGGTAAAAATTAACAAAAACGGGAATCCGACATGGTGTCACTCACAGCGCCCTAAAACAAAAACTACGCGACCAAAAGTACTGTTCTTGGTATCGTTTTTCATTGAAAAGGACACCCTATCCAATGGACATAATCAATTTGTTAGTTTATTTCGGGAAGTACCCCGTTCCTTTTTTTTATTTTATTTTTTTTTAAATTATTTTTTGTAATGTATACCATAGGCATATTGTTTTCATAGTAAATGCCATCTTGTAACAAACGTATGGATTATCTTCTTTTACACAACTAGAAAATATACTCTGGCATATCTAAAATCACGCCTGTGGGAAAGGAAATCACTCACTGCGGTCTACTAGAGAACCCCATGCAATAGACATATTTAAACACCGACAGGTGTTACTGATTCGGAGAAGATGTACAGCCTGTCAGTGGTACAGAAGGCTATCTCCCCGGATGTGAACTCTTGGAGGGAACACCAATTCCTCTCTGTTTTCTGTATCACGTGATCAGTGATGAGAGTCGCCACGTGTTGCAGCTCGCTCGTGTAACGCTCGATGGTGACTCTGTCATTTTCCCTGCTTACCGTGGCTATGAGGATTGTATCGTCCTTGCATACAGCAGGGTAGACTGAACAATCTGCAGATTTCACTATACGTTTGCGTTCGATTAAGTGTTCGCCTGTTGGTTCCATCGTACGTAAAACATTCTTGTGAGTGTTTACCATCATCATCCTACTCGTCTTCATCGCAAATATATGCCATGGTACATACCCATCACATGCTATCTCCCTGACCGGCTTCCCACCTGCTGGAGTGAATACCTGGATCTGCTTGGCTTTCCTGTAACCTACATAGATGTTATCATCGATGTCTACAGTGATTTTACCAGACCCACCTTCATCCCAACTCAGAGTCTCAAACCTCGCATCAACCTTCTCCCACCCAGGTGTGTACAGGGATACACTAAGTATCTCCTCGTTAGTATTACCTGTGTCGCGTATGGCACACCGGCCATCAGACAAGAAGCCTATCCCATGGACGTCTACTCCCTTGAGCACTCTCTGCTGCATCTGCCCGTCAGCAGAGTATATATCGATACCACGCTCTCCTTCATTACATCCTACAGCCATCCTACCGTCCAGTGCGGCAGTCATGCAGTTCATGGTATCAGCAGTGGAGAGCGCCATATTCGCTTTTAGTTTCCACTCTCGATAATGTACATTCCCTAGCTTTGTCCCCGTTGACTCCGGATTAAGTTCATATTCCAGCTTGTCTGCTCGACCTGACACCTCCAGTACACTTTCACTTGATGGATCGTCCTCACCAAGGACTTGCGTTAACTGCTTGCAAAGCGCTTCTCGAATTGCTACCGTATTTACTTCCATGGGTGTCTGGCTGCTGTTGATAACCAGAGAATTAGCATTTAGAAGTCTTTCAACTAACCGATCATCCTGAACTTTCATCTCATTTAGCTTGTGACATAGTCTTTCCTTCTCAGCCTTACACTTCCTGTCAAGAGTTAATTTATCTTCATTCAATTGCCTAATCACTTCGTGGTATGTCGTGTTGATTTTGCTACTGAGCTCGTCAATATGTTCGACTACCTTTCCTTTCTCTGCCACGATGAGTTCAAGGTGTTTCCTCAATTCTGACATCTTGGTTTCGGTCTGCGTAGCTAGGGAATCAGCGTCTCGGGAATGTAACTCTTGATACTCTCCGGCACTCTTCACCTCGTGATCATTCTGACCATGTGTCAGCATCCTACACCTCATGCAGATGAACTTCTTGCACGTGATGCATACATCGGTGCACTCGTACTCCCCCTCCCCGGCCTTGTGCTCTTGACAGAGCACCTTTCTCTTAAGCACTACCTTACCCTGTTTCACATCATCTGCACTGAAGATAACGTGATCATCGTTATGTCTTAATCTACCATGAATGCCGTGACAGTCATTGCACAAGTAGTGTTCACAGTTACAGCAATAATATTCTCCTTCTATCTCATCGTCACAATTATCACAGTGCTGCACCCTAACTTTAACGTCCGATACAATGCCTTTCACAGGAAAGTTGGTTGGTAGACTCGAAACACCATCGTACCCAATGGCAGTATCACGACGACAGACCGGGCAAGAAATAGAACCAGGTTGCGCAGACAGAAGACGCGTCAAACATGCTTCGCAGAATATGTGGGAGCAGGCGAGTTGCTTTGGCTGAGTGAGTAATGAACAGCAGATCGGGCACTCGAGGTTCCGCATGACAGCACGTTCAAAGGTTGCCATCTGTTGGGAAAACAACATGAACAAGGGAAACGGTGGATGATTAGGGCCTTTCCTTTCCAGTTTTGGCACATAGGGTGGCGCATATCCCCGATTCATTAGCCCCAGGCCACACGTCTACTAAATGTAGCGAAATGTACAGAAGGGGGCCAGTCCTCTGGTAACTCGTGTAATTAAAGGGGTAGTTCAGTTTTGGTATAGAGGGCGCTGCACGAAATATTTTTTGTGAGATAATGAAAAACTTAGTGTAAGATTCAAAAGAGCATACAATTTTAATGACAGAATAAACTTTATTTGATCAAAATCGGTTCAGAAACGGCTGAAATATCAATAAATATTTCCGATCGGAATAAATCTGGAACCCCGATTTATTCAATGATTTGTTTTTTATTAAAAAAATACTTACACTTTTCAAAAAATTTCAAAAAAGGTTTTTGATTAGTTGTTGATGATTTCTCTATTTTTTCTCAGGTTTTTAGCAGGTTTATTCGATGATTTAAAGAAATATATAAATGCTTACACTTAAAAATGTACAAAAGAGGTTTTCAAATAGTTGTTGATGATCTCTCTATTTAATCATAATTTTAACAAAACATCACAATGATCACATGCACAATTTTGTATGAAAAATGGTTGAGACCAATGCATTTTTAGAGTTCGCGCCTCGAGTGTTTAAACGGCTCTTTTTAATGATAACAGGCTTTTTACTTATAGTCGTTTGTAGTTTGTTTTACCTTCGGAGCATGGTGGAGTTATAACTACTAGTTTGTAATGTTATTGTGCAGGTTTTAGTGACTAAAGTTCAGTCTAACAAATACGAAACTTAAGGGCTTTAAAATTGTATGCTCTTTCAAATTGACACTCAGTTTTGTATGACCTCACAAACAATTTTGGTTAAAATGCAATGTTTAGTTTAAATAACCCTTCATACATTATGTGCTATAGTCTCAAAATTTAATTTCATTATCATTGGTATTTAATATCATTATAAAAATAGAAAAATAACTTTATAATGAGAATAAGTTTGCACATATTTATATATATATTATATATTATATTTTATTTTCTCAACATTATTCATCATAAAGAGTGTAATTTGTGCAATTATATCTAATACAATATTTTACAAAGGAATAAAATCTACTATTATGTGAATCCATATATTAATTAGTAATGTTGTGGGTTATATAAAAAAAAAAAAAAAATTATAATAATGCGTAACAAGATAATCATAATTCTCGTTACTTCAAATTACTACAAAATTGATTGTTTACACATGCATCATACTTTATGTAAATGTTGATAATGGAAATAATGAATATGATGCAAATAATGTTTGTGTCTTTGGTGACGGTGATGATGATGATGACGGTGGTAATGATGGCACTGATGATGATGGCATTGATGATGATGATGACGATGCAGGTGAAGATGAAAACATTGATGATGATGATGATGATGATGATGATGTTGATGATGATGATGATGATGATGATGATGATGGTGATGATGATGACATTGATGATGATTAATGATGATTCCTGTAAACGATAATGTTGACGATCGTACTTATTTTAAACAGAGTAGTAATAATAAACATATTGCACATGTGAGTTGCGATTAAAATGTTTAAATTAAATGATCGAATACTGTGTGGGCCCCACATTTATTTCAAACGGATTGAAATATCGGATTTGAAAGTCTCCTTATTATGAGATTTTTAACTTCATACAAGTAAGTGCTATGATATCACTGCATTTTCGCTCATTTATCGGTCATAAAGTAAGGCATTTATTGACCATGAAATAAGTAACTATATAAAAACACAGAAAGACACATTTTATTAACTAGATCTACATCGGTTTTTTTTTATTGTCAACACAGTTGGTAGATCCCTTTAAAGGAGCTGCCAGTGTGGCAAGCCTTTTTGGCTTGTATATTTAGTGTTAGTATGGGAAATTACATTTAGGTGATTCTCTTCCACACTACAGCAGATAGAGGTATATTTGTATGTGTTATTCAAACCGTTACGGATTTGGAAAGAATTACGAATTATGATGAAATTAACACTATTAACGAACCTTTAGCAGTACTGGTACCACAACATCATCGACGAATCCAAAACAGTTTAAGCCTGTCCACAGTCAAGTCTTCATGAACTAACATATTTGTATTGTAAGTCTCCGTCTTATATCCTCACTGGTAATAACAAATCTGCGCTATGAACGTTGCATAGAGGAGCTTTTTCGAATTTCTAAAGGCGAATGAGAAATTCATGAGAAAATTAAACGGATACAACTTTTCCTAAATATTGATTTCCTCAAGTCACGTACAAATCAAGCTTCATCAAAATGGAAGCCTTCGCAATCAGCGTATAATCGTCAATATGCGCCCATCCCATTTCTCGGTTTGGAGTTGGCCCCAAAACTCGAACTTTACTATTCATGCATGATCGTGTTATTGTACCAGGGAAGTGGAAGTCTATTCCACTTTCCCGATTGTACTTCAATGTTTATAGACTTCTTCCTGCAGAGGAAACTTTTGTTACATAAAATACTATAAATAGAAACTGCGTATAACACATGTTACGTTTATATTCACAATGCCTGCCACAGAATAACGAATGCAAATAATACCTCGGTAATAATTAGGAGGTATACAAAGCAACCACTTAAAGGGATAGTCGAGTTTTGATAAAGAGAGTAGTTTTGGTGAAACTGAAGTTTAGTAACAAAAACCTGCACCATTACATTACAAACTAATAGTTATAACTCCACCATGCTCGACAGGATTAAAACAACACAAATGACTAAGTAAAAATCATGTTATGATGTTATCATTTAAAAATATCCATTAAAACTCAAGAGGGCGCTCTCTAATCCCTCATCGGTTTCAACCATTTTAAATAAAATATTGTGCATGCGATGTTTTGATGAAATAGTGGTTAGATATTAAAGCGGCCCTGCAACCCAAATGCATGTTGACCTCTGTTCATCTATATTAGTGTACACATTCAATATTTGTAAACGGTTTTACCCAAATATGTTTTGTATATTTTTAAACATTTTATCATTTATTTGTCCTCATGTTGCTAAGCCCCACCTCCTAAAAAACCCTCCAGAGCAAATTCTATTGTTGACCTGCAGTGACATCATTTGTCAATCACTGGTCAGCTACCATGAGATTAACAAAAGATGAAAGTACAAAAAGAACATCCACACAAAAGCAGGCCTTGCATACCCATGCAGCTTAGACAGTGCTTTTCTTCTGACATAGCAACAGCTATTGTAATTGAAGTTGTGTGAGTTGGTAGTCTATTCAACCGTGTGATGCTATTGTGATTAGGCTAACCTCTATGATGTCACTGCAGGTCAACAATATAATTTGCTCTGGAGGGTTTTTTAGGAGGTGGGGCTTAGCAACATGAAGACAAATAAATGATAAAATGTTTTAAAATATACAAAACATATTTGGGTCAAACCGTTTGCAAATATTGAATGTGTACACTAATACAGATGAACAGAGGTCAACATGCATTTGGGTTGCAGGACCCCTTTAAGATAATCAACAACTTAAAAAAAACAAAAAAAACTTTTGTACATGTTTAAAAAGAGGAAGCATTTTAAAAATTGTTTAAAAGCTGGTTCTAAATTATCGAATAATTGTTGGGCCCCACAATTATTACAAATGGTTATGTTTATGGATATTTCAGCCATTTCTGGACCGATTTTGATCAAATAAAGTTTATTCTATCATCAAAATTGTATGCTCTTTCGAGTTTAAAACTCAGTTTTACATTATCTCACAAAAAATATTTTGTGTTTCGCCCTATATACCAAAAATCAACTATCCCTTTAACCAATAATGATGCCATGCCTCTCCTATCATCCCTTCATTGGTTGCAATCAAACAGAGGATTATTTTAAAGATTATTTTATTTGTATACAAATTCTTTCATGATCAGGCACCAGAGTATTTTTATGAGTGTCATGAGTTGCATCAACCTGTGCGTACAAAACTTCGCTCAAATGCAGACCCATTTCGATTTCTATAATATGATTGTGGCTCGTAGTATAGACACGATTCTTGTCGAATTTATCGGTTTTTTTTATCCATGAGCTGCCTATAGCCGCTCGGCACGTGTGAGAAGTTAGTGATCAAGAACCTAATACGTTCATATATAAATCAGAACATGGTTTTGACTTTTTTATAAATCAAATATTCAATGCCACTTGGATTATTGTAGTGTGGTATGGGCAAAAGCTTCAAAGACTAATTTAAATCAATTGCAAGTATTACAAACAGTGACAAAATAGATAACTTCTTATTGTTATGAATATTGATTACATGTATCCCTCAAATTGTTTGTATGATACCCTAAAATTAGATCGCTCATACATTATATACGGTGGTCTAAAGAATTAGTATGTATCGATCTGTTCATAAAATTTGTCCACTTTACCTTAGCAGCATCTTTGTATTCCGTGAATCAGTATAATGTACAAGGTCTGGTCCATATAAACTAAGACTTACTCAGCCACCCAGGGTGAAATTCCCATTGACTATATTACCAATTGACTAATTACCAATTGAAATCAATTGGTATACCAATTGAAAATTAACAATTAAAATCAATTGGTAATCGAAAAGCATGCATATATGGAAAATGAAACAATTTGGACAAATTGAAATCAATGGGTACCCATTGAAACCAATGCCCATGTGTACCCATTGAATTCAGTTTCAATCAATGGGTAACCATTGAAACCAATGCCAATGGGTACCCATTGAATTCAGTTTCAATCAATGGGTAACCATTGTAATTCTAATTGGTTTCAACTGGATTTTCGTCCTGGGCAAAGACCAATTACGGGAAAAGATCCCTTATCTATCGAAGGGCCAAGATTTGGAATGAGTCGAATTATCCTAAACCCACTATTGTATCAATTGACACTTTTAAGCGACACATAAATAGTAACCCCATCATCCTGACCAGGCGCGCCAGGCGACGCACCAGGCGACCAGGCGCGCTCACAATTTGTTTGTGTAGGGGCTCATGCCCAACCACACTGTGGGTTGCCAACTTTGAGTCAGATGTGAGAGTGAGACATTGCGAGGGAGCGAAGCGACTGAGCGGGGTAGGGTGTGGGAGGGGGGGGGGGGGGGTGTCCCCCCTCCCACGGTCGGGAGCTTTTGCATTTTTGGACTTAAAATTGTGCAATCTGCATACCTAGATAGGAAATTCGGCTGTATTTGGGAAAGCGTGATATGATTTGATCGACCAGAAAGTTTTAATATATTTTTCACGTAGAAAACAAATAATTGACACACTAATAAATATGTACCCCAAAACACACACACACCAACATAAACCATAATTATGCAACATTATGTATGATCCAACAACACACAGCCAATAATGAGTCCCGAGGGAGCGAAGCGCATGAGGGCTGGGGCAGGGAGGGAGGGGGAGGGTTTGGGAGGGGGTATCCTCCTCCCACGGTAAGAAAGATTTTGCATTTATGGACTTGAAATTGTGCAATCTGGTGCATACCTAGATAGGGAATTCGGGCTTAAGATTGACTGTATCTGGGAAAGCGTGTTATGAATTGATATATTTTTCACGAAGAAAACAAATAATTGACGCACTAATAAATATGCAACCAAACTCACACATAAATATTGTATTTAGTGTCATACACAGTTCCAACATTAACCATATTGCGCATGTATGATACTACAACATGGCCTACAGCCAATAATGACTCCCGAGGGAGCGAAGCGACCGAGGGCTTGGGCAGAGAGAGAGGGGGAGGGGGAAGATTTTGCATTTATATACTTGAAATGGTGCAATTTGGTGCACTTCATGCCATACC
>JBAMJV010014746.1:0-15019 GCA_037951105.1 Echinarachnius parma
GTTACAGTTTTCTAACATGGTTAGCAAGTATTTTCCCGCAAAATAATTTCAAATATGAAAATTGGTTTAAAAACACAACAGCGAAATTATAATATACATTATATAATATACAGACAACTCGATCACAATCAAATGACAATCATTGTTAGTAGTTTTGAATACAGTTGTAAATGTCAGTTGAAATTATCTATGCTAGATAAACAAAAATTTTGTAAAAATATTAGAAAGTATGGAACAAAGTATGAACAAAAAGCATCAAGGAGTTTCCTGTGTTGGTTAAAAATACCAGCTAATGCAGATCGATGGACAAAAAGCATATCATGAACAAGATTGCCTACATTGATATAAATGTCTAAAATAACAGCCATTTGTTTTATATGAAATTACAACATAATAAGCTCTGGACTCGGGAGCTCTAAATCATCCCGAAACTGTATGAAAACTGATCCTTATATACACGAATGTCTTGAGTAAGCAGAGCTCAAGCTGGCTAGCTGGATGAGGTGCTTGAAAAAACGCAAGCAAATTGCTTCATCAAGACAAGTAAAAGGCTCGTTTTATGCATACGGGATTGCTTGTTTTTTAAGCAATTGCTTGTTTGGTAAGCAATTGCTTACGAGCAGTAAGCAATTGCTTGTGCTTGTAGAGCAAGTTTTTATGCGTACCGATTCAAGTACGAAGGCTAGCACAAGCAATTGCTACCTTTTACGGCCCATTAGGCGTATGAACGTCAATATAACTTGCGAGAGTTGACGACTACTAGCTAGTTGCATTCCTTCCGACAGCCAGGCTGCGTCATATACCTACAATATTAATGCAATGGATGTACGTCCTGTTATGGGAGGCATGGGCATTGGGCAATTGTTTATTTCTAGAGGGGCTATAAATGTATACTGCACGAATTATTCTTCCCGTTTTTAACTGACAAGTAAACAAACAAATAACAAAAAACAGTCCTCACCACTTTGATGCTTAACAATTATTTCTTTCCTGGAATAGAACAAGAAATAACACTATTTTAGCCCGAAAATGACGTTATATTGCCCTGGAAATGACATGATAGTGCCCGCAGGTAATGTAAGGTAATATAAGTGCCAGAATATTCCATGAATTTGCCCAATATAAACATGGTTTTTGCAAGATGGTAAAGGACCATAGGACTGCATGGTTCTTTTTGCCCAAATATAACCGTTTTCAAAACTGGGCGCAGTGAATAACTTATGATCTCTTTGTTTGTTTGTAATTGTATTAATTTGTGAAATAATTTTGAAATAAAGAAGACCCGGGTGTGGTTAATGAAAAACGGGGCGCAGCATACGCTATGTAAGGAGGGGGTGATATTTTTGAGAGAAATTTGCACGCCTGAACGTCAGGAACAACTCCATTAAAACGTGCACTGCTTATGATTCTCCCTACTCGATTTTCTGACATTGGGGCCGTATGCATAAAAAAGTAGCAATTGCTTGTGCTAGCCTTTTACTTGAATCGGTATGCAAAACTCTTTTGCTTACAAGCACAAGCAATTGCTTTACCAAACAAGCAATTGCCATGAATTGCTTAAAACCGTAAGCATAAAAGAACCATTTACTTGTCTTGATAAGCAATTGCTTGCGTTTTTTTCAAGCACCTCTAGACCAGCTTGAGCTCTTTGCTTATACTAAGGACATTCGCGCTTTAGAATCCAGTTTTCTCAGACCGTTTCAGGAAGATTTAGAACTCCTGATTCGAGAAGTTATGTTGTGATTTCACATTTAATCAAATGGTTGTTATTTTAGACATTTACATGTACATGTATGCAATTTTGTTATTTGCGTAAGAAAAAAATACTTTGCCAGGTTGGGGCACGACCAGGGCAAGCAGCTATGCAAGGGACGTTTACATACACTACGAATCTCCTCTGTTGTCATGCAGTGCGATGTTCGCACAACCGTAACGATGCTTTGTTCAAACACGTAAGCAATCCCGGGGGGGGGGGGGGGGGGCCACTCAACTATATTGCTGTACACACGCGCAGCGACCAAAAAAACGCGTAAAAAGGGTACTTTTTGACGATCATGTCGCGTCACGCCGCGCGTCACGCGTTTAGGGTGTCAAAAAGGCCCAATATCAGAAAAAAGGGTATGTTTTGTGGAGTTAAACAAATACGCGTTTAGGGTATCTTTTCTCTCCAAACTTGTTCAATTGACGTAGACCTCTGTAGGGGTATGTTTTAGGGGTTATACTTGTTCAGGGGGGCAAAATTTGTCAAAAAAGCACGCGAAAATACTTGAAATAGGGTATTAAATTTGACCAATGGATTAAACTTGTTTAGGGTGGGGTTGAAAAACCTGTGGTCGCGCGTGAGTGTACAGCAATATAGTTGATTACCCCTCCCACCACTACCCCCCCCCCCCCCTCCCCCACCCACCGGGTAAACAATTGGCTTAGGTAGTGTAAAGCAAAAGTTTCAGCACGAAGCAAAAGATTGTGCATACGAAATTAGGGCAATAAGGGAGTTCGTATAGTCATGATTACGGGCAAAACATCACTGCAACTCACAGGCACGTATTCTACTAAATGTATTAACTTAAGCTGGACTGAAAATAACAGGTAACCAGTTAAACCAGTTCATATCTGTTCTTAGAATTTGAAAAATAGTATTGATGGTTGTCATGACATGTATCCCTTCTGATTGTTCTCCTCTTTGGACATCCAGACAAAATGGAATGCTTGACATTCTAATGGAATGGTCGAACATTTTACTCGTATCCTTTCGGGTCAGAGGACATAATATTACAGGCAGACTGATAGCATGTTAAACCATTTCATCTGGAATGTTAGTCCTGAGGAGAAAGAATTAGCATTTCGATCTGGTAGGTGGTGCCTGACAACCATCAATGTGCTAGTAAAATTCCACTGGACAATGTGGAATTCTTTTTACGAATTAGTGGTAATTTCTGTCCTTTTAGTCTAGCTTAATTGATAAATTAACCGGCCATGAGAATACCGGCCATACACGTTAATAAAGATACTACAACATTAGGAAATGCATTGTCCCTTAGGCCAATAGAACATACTTACAAAATTGTCTCCGTCATCAATGAAACGTAAAGCCTTCGTCTCCACACCGATCTTCTTGCCAGGTATCACCAATAGGCGTAATACTGGTCACTCCATCCTTGGAACATTCTGAAATACCAAGTCAGATTAGCAAACACACATTTAAAAGGTAAAATTTATCTGAATGCATCAACAAGATAATTTGCCCTCAACAATGTAAATAGTTTAGTATTTACTAATTTTCCACGGTAGCAGAAACACCTCGTCGAACCCGGACACAAGCATTTTGCGAACATCAATAGCGCCCTTATCCCTATCCAGACGTACTATCCTGGATCATCCCTGTAAGCCCAATAGAGCCACTCGAAATCAAACCATTGCCGAGGTGGAACTTCCGCAAGGCTAGGTGGGACAAGTTCACTAACCTAGTAGAATCAAGAGTAAGACACCCATAACATCCCTTCACCATCTTCTTCCAACCTGGACCAAGTCTGTGCAATCTCCTCATACATGCATGTCAAGAGGACCATACCACGGGCTTCCCCGCTGCTTCATCCCCTCGTGGGATGAGGAATTCGATGCCCTGGTATTCACAAAAGGCTCATAGGCTAAATTCGCTATCGTAGTTAAGGCCTTACCTTGCATGTCAACCCATCTGCCTAAGTTCGAAATTAGTATGCAATTTTATACCTGAAATAATGCAATCTGGTGCGTACCTAGGAAGGAAATTGGACTTCACATGAAGTAGAATCTGAGTTATAATAATAATATACTCGATTTATATAGCGCCTATATGATTGATAATCATCTCTAAGCGCTTTACAATAGTTATCATGTTTCAAGGAACACCGTTTTTAAAAATCACTGGTAAAGAATTCGAAATAAGCCATGACTTAATTGTTTTTAGGGATGAGGGCAAGACCCCCCCCCCCCCCCCAAGACCCCCATCCCCCACCCACCAGTACACCAGTGAGTAGATGTACGGACTTTTCGATTTGTATGTTCACTAGTGGACTGACCAGTACGGTGACGTAATTTTTTGAACCAGTACGCATAAGCATCTACGTGTCCATCATTCTAACCAAAAATCTAGTACGTGTGACACACCCCTGTTTTGCCGTCGGTCTAAATCTGAGACGATAATTAAGCACTTATTGGTAGTTACGAAACACAATGTCATATAGTGGTCTATTTCTTGTTTCCCTTCTGTAATCACTGTACACATATTAACTGTAATATATGTAATTTAAATGAACTTGTCCATACAAGTGACCTGCTTATAGTGTCTACTCTTCTTATCTTTAATGGGTGGTCACTTCGCAGGTTTGAATATATATACGAATGTATGGAGCATGTCTATTATAAGTTACCTGCCTATAGCGCCCACTCTCATTGTTTCCTTTGGCTGGTCACTATACACAGTCATGTTTGACAGTACATTGTTTTATGCAATTTGTATATAAAGGTCACCTGTTTTAATCAGTCAGTTTTCTTGTTTTCCTTTTGGTGGTCATTATACACAGGTTTGACTGTAAATGATATGTTGGAACCTGCTTATAATGGTCACCTATTTATAGCGGCCACTTTTTGTTTCCCTTAGGTGGTCATTGTACACAGGTTTGACTTTAAACGATAATTTGGAACCTGTCCATAATGGTCACCTGATAATAGCGGCAATTTTCTGTTTCCCTTTGGTGGCCATTGTACACAGGTTTGACTGTAAACGTTATTTTGGAACCTGTCTATAATAGGCCTAATGTTCAACTGTTAATAGCGGCAATTGTTTTGTCTTCCTTTGGTGGTCATCATACACATGTTTGGAACCTTTCTATAATGGACATCTGTTTATAGCAGCCCATTTTGTGTATCCCTTTGGTGGTCACTAAACACAGGTTTGACTTTAAAAGTCACTTTCGATTTAGCGACAATTTTGTTGTTTCCCTTGAGTGGTCACTAAACAGAGGTTTGACTTTATAAGATTTATTAGAACCTGTCCCTAAAGGTCACCTGTTTATAGAGGCCGGATCGGGTCGGATCAAGTCGGATCGGGTCGAGTCGGGCGCCGGGCTTAACTGTCCAGAGACTTGAACACGCGTTGTCGTGTGACATCGAAATGGTAATACAGAACAACTGTCAATGTGCCTATAGTCAACTCAGTGTGGTACCTCTGTGGGACGACATGTCAACGGCCCTCGTCTATGTAATCGAAAACTCCCTAGTAGTAAAAGAGTAGTATATAATTACCCGTTATCGATGAAAACAAATATGTTGTCATTGGAATCTTCGTAGGAAGTCGTTGGTGTTGCTCGGCATGCTTGTATGGAGAGCTCCAGATTGTCGCCCGGATAGTCCAGCGTCGCGGCGAAGAAAATATCATCATTTAGAGCGACCGTCACTGGATACGTGATCACTTCGGTTTCGTAATTGTTGTCGGTGTACATGTCGAAGTCAAATTCGTATGAGCCGGTGTTTTCGAGAGGCTTTTCAATGGTGTAGTCGGAGAGGACGTAGAACATGTATTGTTCGGAGCCGACACGTGCGTTCCTGCTGTAGGTACATTTCAGCGGGATGTCGACCTTGTAAAAGCGAGTTATCTTGGAGGAATCGTGGTAGACGTTGACGATGCTGTTGGTGTAAATCTCGTAATCAGCTGTTTCCTAGGAAGTTAGGGGAGGTAGGGGAGAGAGAGAGAGAGAGAGAGAGAGAGAGAGAGAGAGTGTGTATGACATATAATAATACAAATTCAATTTACGCTAGTATATTACCCCGGTCATAGAAAACTCATAGATCTATGTATTTGAACACCAACTGAACAAAATATTTCCTATTGATACATTATACGAACATTCAACGTCATTTACCGTATTAATTTGTATATGATTTTAAATCTGATTTCGTTTTCGCTATTGGTTAGTATTGTGTTTGTTTATAAAGGCAAATCTGAATTAAAATCATTTATGTTAACGTTCCCGTAGAGTTATGTATACTCAATACCGTAAATGTTTAAAGACAACGTACATAGCCATGTACCATAGCGCTTCTATTCAAACATTTACGGTGTTGCATATAACTCTACGGGAACGTTAAAGGGATAAATCCTCTTTTGCAAGCCAAAATTCAAAAGTTGCGAGGTTATTGTCTTATATGAAAGGAAATGTCATTTAATAGCATGCCTGAAAAAATTAGGGCTTGAAATCTCTTTTTCGTGGAGTTATAGACCTAAAACTGATTAAATTGTTGGACGACGGTTTAATGGGTACATACGTATTTTCGGCCGGTGAGTAAGTTCGTACACAGATTTCACGGAGTGCCAGATCGGTATGCATGACCCCTACGTGACCCACGCTAGCTACGTGACCCACGCATAAGTACTAATGTGTGAGCGTTTACCAAGCCAAATACCCAAACATCGCTTAAACTGACTACATGTAATTATATATTCTTTATTTTTGAGATCTTTTTCCGTGACATACGATAACAAATGTCGGCTTCACAATACCTTTACGAGAATTAGTACAATATTGTTGTAATATCACGGGCGTAGACATGACATTGATACCCATTCAAGTGGGGGGGGGGGGGGGGGGGGGGATGATCTATTCATTCATCGGATTACATCCCCCCAGTTGAATAGGTATTACGTAACTCGCTACGCCCATGTGTAATATTATGCTAAATCAGTTGAACTCCTTATTGACCGATATATAGTTTAAATGGAGGGACGGATTCGTTTTTTTTTTTTTTTGCGTGTTACATTGATCCCCATCCGTCAACTGAAAGCTGTTCAGACGTTTTGTAAAAGTGGACCTGTCCCTTTAACATAAATTATTTTAATTAAAAGAAGGCAAAGAAAATGGGATTCCAACGGGATTCGAACCCGAGACCTCCGGATTGCTAGACCGGTGCTCTTACCGACTGAGCTATAGAAAACCCAAACGGTGCTCGTCCCTGAAACCCCTTAATTCTCATTGCCGGAATGGTCAGAAGCTATTATAAACCTGACATAAACCCGAAGGATACAAATCAACTTTGGGATATATGCGAGGGATCACCGAAGCGATACAGCTTTTTGTAATAATTAATTCAAACATATAGAGAAACTGACCAGAAATATATTGTGATTAAAAGAAGGCAAAGAAAATGGGATTCCAACGGGATTCGAACCCGGTACCTCCGGATTGCTAGACCGGTGCTACCGACTGAGCTATATAAAACCCTAGACGGTGCTCGTCCCTGAAACCCCTTAATTTATTTTAATCCATATTTGCCTTTACTGACAAACACAATAGTAACCAATAGCGAAAACGAAATCAGATTTAAAATCATAATACAAATTAATATGGTAAATTACTTTTGTATACATTCGCGTCGTACCCAAAAGTGCTTATCTAATTTTCACAAAATATATAAAGGGATAGTTGAGAATTGGTCAAACTTAACTTTAGTAACCAAAACCTGCACCATTACGGTACAAAATAATAGTTATAACTTCACCATGCTCGAAAAGTATACAAACGACTAAGTAAAACCCCTGTTATCATTCAAAAAGGGCCGTTACAACTCAAGAGGGCGCTCTCTAAAAAAATAATTGGTTTCAACCATTTTTCATATAAAATTGTGAATAATGATGTATTGTTTAAAAAATGATTAAATCGAGATATCATCAACAACTATTTAAAAACCTCTTTTGGCACTTTTTGAAAGAAGTATATAATCATTGCAGTATGTATTTTTCAAGAAATCGCCTGACAAGACGATATATAAATACAATATTTTGAAAACAAATTTTGACAAACATCTATGAGAGCCTTTCGAAAGGGAATGATTCTCATTTCACATTCAATGAACTTTCAAATGGAATTTTAAAAATGTATTAAGTGTCAAGGGGCATTTCGGGAAGTACCAATACTCAAGTGTACTTTTAAATATTCCCCGGTCCTCTTTTCTTCTTATAATTTCATCACTAAAATGCATTTTTTAATGGTGTATGGACATTGTTATTGGATTCTCCTGTTAAAATATAGAAGCAACTATACTAACAAAATAAACGTCAAACAAAGTATTGGCGGGGCTAGGGTCAAGCTGGGTCAGATACAAATACAAAATAAATGAAACTATTGAATATAATAATGATAATAATATATCGTATTTGTATAGCACCTATAATGCAGAACAGCCTCTACCCAGGTAGCAAGCCAACGTTGGTCCATCGTTGGACCAATGTTGGCCATTTTGTTTCGCAACGTTGCTCAAACGTTGACTGGCAACGCTGGACCAGCTATATGTACGTACGCCAAAATGACGCTGGTACAACGTTGGCAAATTAACGATGGACCATTTTCGATCCATTGTTGGTCCAACAAGTTTGTCCAACGTCCTATGGGTTTCGAGTTTCTAACGTCGGACCAACGTTGGCATCCAACCAGATTTCCAGATAACGAGTTGCGAGATTCCAATGTTGATCCAACGTTGGCTTGCTACCTGAGTAAGCGCTTATTATTATATTACTATTATTATAATGGGAGCAATGTGGACCAACATAAACAACCGTGGTGATATATGTTCGTCTTCAAAGTTTTTATACACGGGGAATTAGGAAGGGAGACGCGCTGACCCCCTCAATTCCCTAGCTGCTCCCCGATGCAATTTAAATGGGCTGGATAAAATGTACCTTACTGTTTTACCTAAATAAAACTAGAGATACTTACAGTAACAACGGTTCCGCATTCTGTTAGGGAAGTGGAAAATGTGATTGTTCCATCTTGTTCATGTCCTTGGCAATCGGAATCGGGTGCCGTATCTCCTCCGAACCTGAGATTTGTCTCTGTCATTCCTCCGGTCAGTAGGTTAGTAGGGATGGAAACTGCCATCGAAGTCGAGTCGCAGACAAGTAAGATACCTTCCTCAGTCACTAATGACAATTAGGAAATTGTAACAAAGATAATAATAAAATAATATGTCATAATATTAATAATGTTACTAAATGTTTTCTCGGCAAATTTCGTAAGCTTCTCATTTGTTTTGATAAGCTGTTATTCAATTTCGCGAAATTGAGCTGAAGGCTTGCAATTGTGGTTCCGGTCAAGTGATTTACCACGTTTAGCATTCAATTAAAAAAACACGCTATTTGCATTCAATTTCGCCAACGGATTTCACGGAAGGCGGTATTACGTAACGGTAATCACACATTTTCTCGCTTTAAATTGAATGACAATTTCACGAAATAGAAACACGTTTTAATTCGAATGCAAACAATGTTTTCGAATTATTTCTATAGGAATTCGCAAAGTAAAAAACGAATTTGCAGCTGCGGTGACAAAATCGGCGAAATTGAATGCACACAGAAGGAATTCGTGTAGTCAACTTACGAACTTGACCGAGAAATCCTATACCATATGTTTTCCCGGCCAATTTCATACTTTTCTCACTCAAATTCACACAAGAGTCATTCAAATTCACGCATTTCTTGCTCATGGGCGAATTCGGTCATTCAATTTCACAACCCTTGCATCCAATTTTGTTTACTTGCATCCTTTTTTCAATTTAAAGTAATCAAAACTACGCGTTCATTCAATGTCCTTTTCGGACACAGCATTTTACGTTCGGTCATTCAATTTCACACGGTCATCTGAACGTGTGAATTTGAATGCACGAACGTGAACGTCTAAGCGTTAATATCTCTCCTATTAATGTATTATTGTCAGGGGTGTCGATCCTGGGGGGGGGGGGGGGGGGAAGCAGGGGGGGGGGGGCGGTCGCCCCCCAATGAAAATATTGGGGGGGGGCGAACATATCATTTCGCCCCCCCGCCAATAGTTCTGAAAATGAGGAAGAAAAAAATCGAGTGATATAATGCCAAAGAGGGGAAAGACACATTTATCAATAATTAATCTTCAAAATAGCCGTTTTTTAGTTTGAAAAGTACTGTTAATCTCTGTTTTGCCGCGCGCTTCGCGCGCATACAGTTTCTCATATTGCAAGTTTCATTTGGGTTGCGGGAACTCACCTTTTGAAATGTGTTGGGCAGCGTAATTTCTCAAACGCACACCTCAAACGAAGTTTATTAAACCCTCATCTATAGACAGCACACCGTCACAGAAAATAAAATAATCTCGGTACATATGCGCTGAACGCATATCAAATTGGAATGTCCCCCCACATTTGAAAAAGGAGCAGATTGTCCCCCTCCATTTGTCATTATGTATGTTTGGTTCCATACTATATACTTCATATTACGTGAAATTTCTATCTCAGGTGTGCACCAAATCGCACAATTTCACGCCCCAAAATACAAAAGCTCCCTACTGTGGGAGGGGGACAGCCCCTCCCACACCCTCCCCCGCTCGGTCGCTTTGCTTCCTCGCAATGTCTCCCCTACACTTTTGAGAAATTAATGACGCCCTTGCTTAGTTTCATGGGAGCCCAATGCCCTAGACTATATCGATGGCTATATAGTATACATGATCACGTGGATCCATCTCATGCAAGGCTCAGTCTTTTCCTCGCTATGCCCTTTAAAAATACGTTATGAGTAGGTTCACTATTTTATACAATTTTAACACCCATGCTAGGAGCAAATGTCTGAAATCTAAAAGCTTCCGGGGGCTCCGCCCCCTGGACCCCCATTATTGACCGCCAATGTGGGGCTTTTTAGCTCTCTCAGTGGTCACTCTGGAAAAATTTTCAAATTTCGCCCCCCAATCTCAAAAACGGATCGACACCCCTGATTACTGTTCATAAATTTGGATTCCCCCCTCTATATTGGTATGACATTTGTATGGATATTCTATCGTGGAATATGCATTACATTCGAGGCCGTTCTGGGCGTGCTCACTATGCGATTCTGCTTGCGAGTGTGCCCGACCGAAGTCGGAGGACGCCAAAACCAAAACCAAAACCAAAACCGTCGAAAACCAGGCGACCACTACCCACACCACCTCTGCGGACGCGAGTTACGGCGATCACGTTCGACTATTTGGTGCCCACTGCGCAACTTTTCCACGGATCTCAGGGGATCGCTCCCACTCTGGCAAGATCTCTCTAGATCGCTAGTGCAAATCGCACAGTGGGCATTAGGCTTATAAAAAAACCCTCCAAAAGCAGATGATGATGTCAAAACCAGCAAGAGTGAATAATACCTGGCTGTATTCCTCGACCATGCACGCATGCGTGGAAATGGGGCCAAGGCATTTCCCAGGGGAAGTCGCCGTGAGATCGCATATAGTGGTCACTGACAAGAAATCGGGCTGACTCACGGCGAACTGGTGCGATTCACACAGATCCGATATTGCTATCAAATCGCGCTAATTCGCAGGGGCAAATCGCACAGTGGGCACTTGGCTTAAATCTTAATTTGGATGAAAACAAAATTTTCTACCCCTACTGAGCTCAAGAATACAATCAAACAATGTCTCTAACATAAATCTGTAAGTGCAAACAAAATGACATATTCATTATCTTTCCACTTTAAGTTATTAACTCTAGTGACAAGGTGCATGTTGTTAGTGTATTCTATGGTTCACCGCTTAAAGGGGTTGTTCAGTTTTGGTAGAGAGGGCGCTGCACAACACAATCTTTTCGTGAGGTAATGAAAAAACCGAGTGTCGAATTTGAAAGAACATGCAATTTTAATGGCAGAATAAACTTTATTTGGTCAAAATCGGGAAAGGCGTATCCCTACATTTCGGTGTGGGTGCTGACTTGGGTCTCTGATTTCCTTAAGCTGCTTCTTCAGCCCTTCTCTCAGGGCCTTAATATTCCTTGGTTTATCCAAGTTCCTTGATCCAAAATTACCATTCCTGGTTGGATACATGGGTGGTAAAGTCTTTTGAGAAGAGGGGAATGACTGGTTCCCTGTCAGAATGAAGAGCGAGATGACTACAAAGGCACTAGTATATCAGCCAACCAGGGCCGAGCTATGGCTTATAGCCTCCACCAACACTCCCTGCCAGCGCGGTGTGAGTTGCAAGTTACCTTCACTAATTATGGAGACAAACCAGAGAAGAGGTCGCAATGCCCAAGACCCGAATGGGCCCTATACTCTGCACACAGGTTTCCCGTGGCAGATGGCCAGTTAATGATGGGCCGGATCCAAACCTGCAAGGGAGACCCAGCACCTATAATGTTAGAACTCTACGCACTGAGGAAGGTCTAGATGCTCTACTGGAGGAACTAGAAGAAATTAAATGGCACGTAGTTGGCCTAGCAGAAACCAAACGACCGGAAAATGCAGTCAAATTAAACTGTGGTCATACCCTGTACACTACAGTAACAGCCAAACGAAGTCTAAATGGAGTGTGATTACTTGTCAACAAGACCATAAAAGACAACGTACTAAAGTTCAAAGGGTACCCTGATAGGGTAGCAGTACTGAAGCTCCACATCAACAAGAAACACACATTGAGATTAATCCAAGTGTATACACCAACCACAATCCATGACGGCGAAGTCCTATAGACCTTCTACGAAGATATAGACCAAGCTTTAGGAGATGACAAATCAACATACACGATCATTATGGGCGATTTCAATGCAAAAGTGGGAGTGAGACAGAACAGGGAGGAGAAAGGTGAAGGCCCATATGGAATTGGTGAACGGAATGATAGAGGAGAAAGGCTGCTAGACTTTGTTGCAAGCAGGCACCTTATCATCGGAAATACACTTTTCAAGAAATCTAAGACTAGATATTGGACGTGGGAGAGCCCCAATGCAACAACACATAATAATAAATAATAATAATAATTGCATTTATATGGCGCTTTATACATAACCTCATTGATTACATCATAAGTGATAGAAAGGATATACTAATGGATGTAGCAACAGTCACCAAAGTGGACATAAAAAGTGATCACCAATTAGTGAGAGCCAAAGTGAGGATAGATAAGAAATTGGAAAGGCTGAAGATGCTGAAAGGACCTAGGAAAAGAAGAATAGACATAAAGAAGCTGTCAGATCATAAGCAGGAGTTCAGTTTAGAACTAAAGAACCGATTCGCCCCACTACTGGATCTAGTGATAGACCAGCCAGCGAGTGACACATATGACCAATTGGTCCAGGGAACACTGGATATAGCAGAAAAACTAGCAAAGAGCGTACCAACACAGACAACAGTAGACAACAAAGAGAAGAAGGAAATCAGGCAGCTGAACCACAGGAGGAATGTACTCAAACCACACATACAAGATTCACCTCGACATCAAGTGGAGTACATAGAACTCAACAAGACAATACGCAAGAGAAGACGAGAGCTGAAGAGAAAGCACCGAACAAAGTTAGTACAGGAGGTCCTGGAAAAAACATAAAGGCCCAAAGATCATAAATAGTAAACTGCAAGGAGGACGGCAACTCATGTCCAGCATGACAAACACCGATGGAATAGAAATAAGTGACAAACATCAAATCAGCGAAATAGTTAGAGATTTGTATAGCTCTCTATACAGTAGTGATCAACCAAATTGGAGAACAGGAGAAGATTGGTCAAGTAGATCAAAGGATGTGCCACCTATCCTACCTGAGGAAGTTAAACGGGTCCTAAGGAAAATGAAAAAGGGGGAGGCCCCGGCCTAGAGAGGACCAATTAGCATCAGACATTTTGAGCCTCGGGGATGAAAAGACCATTACAGTAATTACTGCCCTATTTAACAAGATCTTGAAAGAGGAAGAAATACCCTCTCAGTGGAATGAGTACAAAATCATTCTCATATTCAAGAAAAGGAGACAAGAAAGATATAAAGAACTACAGGCCCCTATCAGCTTACTACCTCACCTCTACAAGATTTGTACCAGAGTAATTCTTGCCCGCATAGAAAAGCAGCTCGAGGACAACCAACCGAGAGAGCAAGCATGCTTCAGACCAGGCTTCCGTACTTCCGACCACCTGCATGCACTAAGCCAAATGATTGAAAAGTCAAAAGAATAACAGTTTGACTTATGTTTAAGTTTAGGTTTAGTAGACTATGAAAAAGCCTTCGACAGACTAGACCACCAGTCACTTCTGGCTGCCTTAAAAATGCAAAACATTGACGAGAAGTATATACAAATCAAGTAATATACAAAGAGCCTACAGCACGAATTCACTTGAATAACACCATCACCGACTCAATCCAAATCTTGAGAGGTGTCAGACAAGGAGACCCGATGTCACCAAAGCTATTCACTGCAGCTATGGAGGAAGCATTCAAGAATATTGACTGGAGCGACAATGGAATCCTAGTAGACGGGAAATATCTCACCCATCTCAGATTCGCCGATGATATCCTCATTCTAAGCCACACTCCTGAGGAGCTACATGAAATGATTCATGATCTTGCAGAGGAAAATAGCAAAGCAGGCCTCAACATAAACATAAAGAAAACAAAAGTCATGATGAGCAACAATAACCCAAACTCCAAAGTAACTGTGCTGGGAAAAGACTTAGAAACAGTAGATCACTATATATATCTAGGGAAGAAGATCACCTTCAACAATGACACCGGCGAGGAAACCCCCCCCCCCCCCCCTTTAAAAGATCCTGGGTACGCCACTGGTTTATAGGATAGTTTATAGGAGTTTTCTGGCAAAGAGCAATTTGTTTGAATGCGAGTACTTAATATTCGGACTGCAGGTTTAATTTTCCCCTCTTCTTTCAATTTGGCGCAAGTCATTTTTCACACTCTGGACAAAAACAGTCAGTGTTCGCCCAAGCGTGAACAAAAATTTGTTTTGTTAGTGGCACTTGATAGATGAGACTATTGGGCATCTATCGACATGAAAAAATCTTCTAAATATTTTGAAATGTAATTTTGACAGATTTGTCAAAAGTGTAACGTTTTTTTTTGTATACGCACTGTTTAGACCTAATGGGCCGGTCATACTTACGGTAGGGGATGTAGTGATCCGTAGGGTAATTTAATGTGGGTCAGACGTGGTGTAAGTACGTTAAACTAGGTTAAACTAAGTTGAACAACGTGGAACTACGTTGAATTACGTTAAGGTACGG
>JBAMJV010014747.1:0-15375 GCA_037951105.1 Echinarachnius parma
TTTCGTTTGCATGCATTCATATTGACCACCAATGAAGCACTCATGGATTCACATTTAAATATGACAAGATACACTCTTTTGTCCGTCTTTTATAATATATCTGATCCTTCAACAGGGGAGGGGTACTGTGAGGAGAAACTCCTCACTGAAGTGCAAGATAAATATTATACTTCATGTTCAAAGTAGAAATACTCCTACATCGGGAATCACATTTTAAAGTAGCTTGATAAATAAGCGTATAATGTTTCTATCACATACCTCAATTTATATGCAAATGACTCGTATTATTAATGTAAGAGAAGGGGGTAGTATACAAAGTAAATCAGACTAAGATCTTTGATGTAGTAATTCATTTTTATGTAATATCAAATGCATCAGTCTTCAGCAAATAAAATGGCATGTGATAAAGAGAGCAGGGGGTGGGGGGTTGTTTCACAAAGATCGTAAGTTGACCTTATCTTTAAGTTGGACTTGACTATTATGGAAAGCCATCCATAGCCTCGGAATACAATATACTTAAAAGCAAAACAAACAAAAATCAATTCAGAATGTTTATAAATGTTGCATCAAGAAGATGAAATCTCCTTGGTAATATAAATATTATTGATTTGAATCAAGAATTCAAAGAAACTAATATCTCTACGTACTTAGACTTAAGTTCAGCTTATGATATTTGTGAACCCCCCCCCCCCGGTAAACGTTTTCCCGTCTGTAATTATTAGGTATCAGTATGAGTATTTTGAGTTAATCTGTGATTAGTCCGGTATAATTCTGTTTTTAGTTGATATGCGGCATTGCAAGAGGTTGCCTAGGTGGCAACTATTCTGAAATATATAACAAATATTTAGAACATGATTGAAAAATAATAACACGGAATTATAGCGTATTACAGGTTGTAGCAATGGAGATCAATCATATTCATAAATATGCAAATTATGGGCAGCCATCTCGGATTTTGAGGTGTATATAATTATGACACATGCAAATGAGCACTGCTCCAATAACTTTGAAATATATGTTTTGATCAATGTTATATTATTCATAGACAAAAAAAAATCTTGCCTTTTTTTCAGAACTATGCAAATAAGCTAATAATCCTTCTAATGCTTGTAAACAAAAGATTGCCCATGGTTACCAAAACTATTTCAACAAAACATCACATGCACAATATTTTATTCAAAATGGTTGAAAACGATGAGTGTTTAGAGAGCGCCCTCTTACGTTTTAACGGGTCTTTTCGAATGATAACATGATTTTTACTACGTCATTTGGATTGTTGTGTTCCATTCTAATTATAACTATTAGTTTGCAATGTAATGATGTAGGTTTTGGTTACTAAAATTCAGTTTCACCAAAACTGTACTCTCCTTACCAGAACTCAACTATCCCTTTAAGCTTCACTTATCATGAAAATAATCTGTGTTTATTTTCACATAGCAGCATATTAAATAACATACGTTACATAACCGGCCTCCAGTGGCCAGACAGTTGACAGTGGTTAGAAAAATATTAATTACTGCCATTATTAGTAATACCCAAAGTAATACCAAAAGTGCCAGGAATCATGCACTTATCAGTAACAGCAAGCTAAAGTTATTGCGTTTCCCATTTAAGATCTCAAATAAAGTAGGCAATGCTGGGCCCTGTTTATTTATTTATTTTATATAAAGGTCCAATCAAATAAACATCCTTATCATTACTTGTTTTTAAATATCTTTATAACATCATTTGGCTATATGATGGCTCTTCATGGGACGGTCCAGGTTCCTGAACCGCTTCAGATCCAGATATCTCCTGGGTCCCTGGAGTGGCTGGACTGTCTGTTTGTTCAGGCATCTGTAAAATGAAATAGGAGAACAAGATTTTAAAAATATGTCCTATAATTCTGGACCAAATTAAATACAAAACAAGTATGATAAGGAGTTGCATTTGAAAAACACTGGAAGTTTCCATACTGTATTGGTGCCCTAGACGAAGCATGTGCAAATGTTGCCTACCAGCCTTACCAAGTAGCGTAGCATGGTCAGATGGGGTGGGTGCAGGTGGGTGGGTGGGTGAGGGGAGGGGCATGGCCCTGGGAAGCGGGGGTGCTGGGGGTGCTGCAGCACCCCCGGAAATTTTTCAGGGGGTGCGCAGCACCCCCTGCAAATATTGTTGTATGTTTTATCATTATCCTTCATTTACGAAATTGTCACACAGCCGACAGCCACAAATGACGCTTTTTTTCTTCTTTTTTTTTTACTTTGGGATAATTTGGATATATTATGCAAATTATGGTTAGACGATATTGGGCAGGAAGGTCAGCTTGCTACAACGTCTGAAAACTATTTAATCTTCACAAAGATCAATCACTCAGACGAAACATATTATTAGCACCAGACGGGAAAATGCACCTTGACATAATCAGTGGCAGATCTACGGGGGGGGGGGGGGGGGGGGTTGTGGGTTTAACCCCCCCCCCCCCCCCCCCCCCTTGGGCTGCCAAGTGAAAATGTATCAGTGAAAAAAGTGAAATAGCAAACAAATTCGCCGCTTTGTGGCTATCAGTGTAAAAAGTTAACCAAAATCACTTACGGGGGTTCAAAATAGCAACAAAATGCGCGCCTATAGCCGCGAATTTTGTTGCTATTTTGAACCCCCGTAAGTGATTTTTGTTCACTTCTTTCACTGCTATAGCAGTGAAAGAAGTGAACAAAAATCACATACGGGGGTTCAAAATAGCAAAAAAAAAATCCTCGCTTCGCGGCTATCACTGAAAAAAGTTAACAAAAATCACTTATACGGGGGTTCAAAATAACAACAAAATTCGTCGCTTCGCGGCTATCACTGGAAAAAGGGAACAGAAATCACTTAGGGGGGTTCAAAATAGCAACAAAAATCGCCGCTTAAAAAACTATGCATAATGTTTAACTTGTATACTGGATCACGTATTATATACATTTATAAATGTTATTTTCGTTTTAATTGTGTATAAGTTGACTGCATTCCTGCATATCCTGTTCTCATTTGAATGTCTTCCTCTTCTCTTTTATCTTCTTTTCCTTTCTGTATACCGGTATTTTTATTGACGTATAATTTGCAGAAGAGGGATGAGAATATAGAGAAATGTGAAGAATTTATGTCAACTGTGTTGAAAAGCGCAAAACGTGATAAGTGATTAATAAAATGTGTATTTGTGTGATTGGATAATTATGTCTATAAAATAATGAGCATATAGTGGAGTTATAATTATTAGTTTGTTAATATGAAACAGTGCAGATTTTAGCTACTAAAATTAATTTTGACCAAAACTCAACAATCTTTTAAAGTAATCACTGGTAAGATAATCTTTCGAAAGGAAATTAGGCCATCGGTATAGGTATCTTTAACCATCTTATGTGACGTATGACAATTTTTTATGCAACTGAACCACTCTTTGATTGGTTGTATCCCCCAGCTCTATCAAGCCTCACCAAGGATCCCCCATTTGGCGTCAGAGAGATGAGAGGGATAAATGAATCATTAAATATTTAGTTCACAGAAGTATAGAAAGGGAAAGGCGGACAATAGCGTGCGGTTTTCGCCACCGCAGCTAGCCGATAATGTGATCCCCGCCATGTTAAAGGGATCTAGTAACGGGGCTGTCACACATTCGCGGTGCCAACACGGATGACCACGGATCCAGTGCCGGTTTCAGTACGGTCCAAATACGGTACGAACACGGAGAAGTACGGAACGAACACGGAGAAGTACGGTGTCTATACGGATAAGCAAGGACGCAACACGGACCTCGCCGGAGAACCACGTAGTGAACACGGAGCACACGGAAGAGCCCCGGAAGAGCATGGATCGAGCGCCGATGTGAATACGGAGAAGTGCGGTGTCTACACGGATACGCAAGGAAGCAACACGGACGTCGCCGGCGAACCACGCCGGAGTGACCCCGGAGGACAGTAGGATAAACTCTATTCTAGAGTTGCATTGCCCTTTAAATATTATGAAAACATTCAAATAAAAAAAATACGTTTTTTCCCCGAACTATAAGCACTCCCCGGGACGCGCATTGTGTGAGAGGGATAAAGTGGATGATCTAGTGTGTTGTCTCCTTTGAAAAGATAAGGCCATCAGTGCATATTTTGCAACTTAATAGTTGTTTATGAAACCGAAAAAGTTCGCAGTTATGTCACCCCACAAAAGTAATTCTTATCAAAGTACCCAACTCCCCCACCCCCACGCCACGCCATTCGATAGGATTGATTAGAAATTTGGACAAACACTTCAAGTAAGAAAATAATTGTTTTGTCCTTCGAACTATAAGCAATCCTCATCAAGTCCCTTGCATTGTGTGTGAGGGATATTAAGTAGATGATCTATCTCCTTTGAAAAGATAAGGTCATTAGACCATATCTTGCATTTACTTACTGCTTTACTAAGCTGCTTAAAGGGACTTAGTAACATTGTCCAAATCCTCAAAATAAAATGTTAATTCTAGCGGTTCCCTTATACCTTGTTGTATTCGTATTAACAATAAAATCATGGGACAGCTTTCGGTTTTTCAAATTTCCCTTTCGTTACAAAGATATGTACGATCGAAGTATTCAGATAAGAAAAACTCCGGGCGAGATTTTCATCCCTGTACAAAGTGAGTGCAGTGAGTTAGTGACCTATCACTTATTCCACTTTGCATTTTCGCTCATTACTCAGCCATGCAACGTCCATTTGACTTGAAATTTTCACACAATACCCTGTGGACATATGAGATAACAAAAATATACATTGCATCAACCATTCATCACTTTTTGCACGTCTGTTCCATGCATACAAAAAACGACAACAATCCCATTCAAAATACCTCTCACCCAACATAGAAACACACCTCATCAAATAATAACACTGAGCCATATCTTATATGGAAAAGCTTGTCAGCGTGTGCCTGCGCAGCGAGCCCAGTACAGAGACCGACATTTTTATTACAAAATAACACCAATTTCACATAACCAACATCATAATCATACGTACACAAAGACGTTTATATCTTAAGCATATATAACCAGTGCATACAAGCACATAATTTCTTACAACGAAGATAATAATGATAATAATGATAATACCGTGCCTGATTAGCATAGGGTGAAAAACCAGAGATAAAAACTAATAAGAGAAAAACTCTGGAAAACCTAACGCTAACCCACACAAAATTGGTGTACTCCCTTATAAAACATTCCAACCCTCAAAAACCAAAACATCTATACTATCATCATTATTATCATTATTATTAATGACATCATCAACAATAAGTATGTGTTAACGATCTGACTGACAAACGTAGAATGACTACCCCTTCCAATACATGACTATGTCACCCTCCTCGGCCACATACCGAACCTATTCAAAAAAGCCCGCGCGAATCAACGGATTCGCTCCACTGGCTTCCATACAAAGCTGTCGTTTTAACGACCTGCCTGTTACAAACATAATTTCTCTGCTATACGCTGTAGCGCAGAGAAATAAACGTCTGTTCCATGCATACAAAAAACGACAACAATCCCATTCAAAATACCTCTCACCCATAGAAACACACCTCATCAAATAATAACACTGAGCCATATCTTATATGGAAAAGCTTGTCAGCGTGTGCCTAGACCTATAAAAGAAGGGGTTGAGACTGACCAATAAATACGCCTTACCGTAATATTAAATCCCAAAATTACTTACAATCTTACTATAAAGCATTAAAAAACAAAAATAAATTGAATACATTCAATTAAAGAAATACGTGGCGCAATCTAGGGACAAATGCCCTCAAGACACCATCAATAACCAATATAGCCATAAACGAGCATACATTCTTAAAAACAAAATTGGCCCCTTACCAAATAAAACTACATAACCGAACATTGTCGTTATCATATAAACATATTAACCACAAATATATAAACTTCCGATACGAGAACATCAACCGCATGGCTTCTCAAATGCGAATGCATACCACAAACAACTTAATTAAAACAATGTAATCCCGCAAGAACAAAAACTTTGCCCTTCAAGATTAACAAACAAACAACTTTAGACCGTATGCATCGTACGCATCAGCAACTCTAACCATCCCTGGCTAACGCCCGATCAAAAACAAAAACTCCTATCCGCCCGAATCCACAAATAAGAGCCTGAGCAGCATCTCTTCCATGCTCTAACTTCCTTCTCAAGTGAGCCAATAACAAACGCGTGCTTATCACATATTCAATGCATCATGCTTGACAGGCCTCGTGACCTGTAACTGGAGCTCAACTGAGCCGTCAACATAACCGACCTTTACTTTCTAGACCTCCAGCAACCATGCCTCTTCCATAACATATCATTAATAGAAGCTCTAGCAGCCCATGTGGCGCCACCTAACCTTAAAAGGAGACCACCAAGCAAAAAAACATAATTATATATTTTAGTACCATTTTATAATATCAAACAAATGCCCAACATTTCACAAAGGGTTGTGTAATTCATACACAACGCAATTATTTTCCACCACTTACGGAACCAGCACTATTCCCCGGTTTCGTACAAACCAAACATCTGCGAGTGCGCCAATGCTATTCACGCGCACATTTAAAAACAATATAATTAATCTTATACATGCCCACAAGAATATACCAAAGCATCGCAAGGACTTTACTACATCAAAAACACAGGAACCCCGCACATGGACATAACAATACACGCTAGATCTTGCAAAACTTCTACATCAGCTTCTGTCGTGTATTTCCCACATAAAGAAATAAACACGTCGAAAGCGACTGTGCCCTTCTAGATTACCCTTCTGGAGCTCTGTCGCTTGGCTGATTCCAGAAGGCTTTTAATGAATAAACTCCCATCGAGAGAAAGCGCCATAATACGTCCTCGAAGCCCTCTCACTCCTACACATGATCAGATGCGTAGCCATGCCCTTGATTAGAAGTGGTACCGACCGCTAGTATCCTATAGAGCTGATCGTCTGATCCAGGTCTTAATCTGCAAGAGCAAAACATTGCATTAGAAACGAACTTTCAAAGCCACTAATTTAAAGGCCTAGTTAGGATTACCAAAGAATCCATTATTTCCTCTACCTTTCCTTGCCCCACCGGAGTCAATCTTCCTCACATCTACCAAAAAAATAACAAATTAATATCCTTATACAACTTCGGCCAAAAGGAGGCCGATTTCCACAATAAACTATCAAAGCCATTTACTTATTCCCAAACAAACTTTTGTTTGTATCTACAATTTTTCCAATCAATCTTAGTGGAGGGACCAATCAATTTATATATCCCTCCCAACTATGCTCAAAAGCATCTATTCCACTTGTACCAGGACACCCCATCTCAAACGAGAGATCTGACACTTGGCATCTCTCTTTACCCAAAAGGGTGACACAATAAAGTACATCCATGCATTTTACGCATATCATGAATCTCCATGGCTACCTATCACAAAAACATCCTTCTTACCATGCTTACTAACCTTCTGAACTGGACTAAACTATACACAAATATATCTTACGAACAAAAACGGCAAACTCTTCACCGCCTCCAGCTCTCCCCAAGTGGAGCCTCTATGGGTCTCGTGGACTGAACACCTGTCCGATGCTTCAAGCAATTAATTCTTCATATCTACATATAAAAACGGAAGTGAACTCTCTTCACTGCCTACAGCTCTTTCATGGTGGAGCTTCTATGGGCCGTGTCAAACGACCACCTGCCCGTTGCTTCAAGCAATTCATCTTCGTATCTACATATAAAAACAGCACTATGTTTACAGCCTCCAGCTCACTTCAAGTGGAGCCTCCATGGGCCGTGTCAAACGACCACCTGCCCGTTGCTTCAAGCAACTCATCTTCGTATCTACATATACAAACAGCACTATGTTTACAGCCTCCAGCTCACTTCAAGTGGAGCCTCTATGGGTCTCGTCAAACGACCACCTGCCCGTTGCTTCAAGCAATTCATCTTCGTATCTACATATAAAAACAACACTATGTTTACAGCATCCAGCTCACTTCAAGTGGAGCCTCTATGGGACTCGACAAACGACCACCTGCCTGTTGCTTCAAGCAATTCATCTTCGTATCTACATATAAAAACAGCACTATGTTTACAGCCTCCAGCTCACTTCAAGTGGAGCTTCTATGGGCCGTGTCGAACGACCACCTGCCCGTTGCTTCAAGCAATTCGTCTTCGTATCTACATATAAAAACAACACTATGTTTACAGCCTCCAGCTCACTTCAAGTGGAGCCTCTATGGGACTCGACAAATGACCACCTGACCGTTGCTTCAAGCAATCCATCCTCAACGTGGGTGTGCCCACCATATACTGTGCCAGAGGCATCAAAAAAGACATTTATATCTTGATACCATTACTCCAATCCCGTTCAGGCAAGCAACAGTTGCTGCAACCCGAACGACAATCCAAAGACTACTTCCTTACTAAGCATGACGGGTGCTTGCCAACTGGCTCAACCATTCGAGCTATTAAAAATCTCCCTTATCTTCATTTGAACGAGCTTACCTGTCGCGGTATACGAAGAATAATCCGGCCACCAAAGCCCGCCAATTCATTCACGTGGACCAGCTAGGATACAACCATTCCAGAATTTCAACAATGTACAAAAGAATAATTTCATCGCTTCTCAACCATTTCGTGAGATATATGCATATACATACCCTCCAGCCATGCTCCGGACCAGGCCAAGCTACTTCTGGCAGCTAATGGGTTTCCAGCGACTCATATTTTCCACAATTAAGAAAACCCAAGCCCAACATATCGTGGTGCACAACCTCAAGTAAATCGGGTGCCTCTTTATCGGTTGCTACAAAACCGAGACCATCATCGAGGTACATAATTACCTTGTGACCTTGCGGTCCCCAATTCCGTGGGTGACGACGACCCGCGTGACTTACGTAAACACGTACTTGACCGTCGAAATACCAAAAGGCAAGACGTTAAAATTTATGGAAACCTCCACTTACCTTGAAAATCACAATCCAAACCGAGCTATGCCCTATGGTCTTCGAGTATCTCAATTATTATGCAAAATTCAAATCAAAATTAAACAACGAGTCACCAAAAGACAACACATCATTGGCAAGTATATCGTCTTCATATTAAAACTTTTCTTTAAATAAGCAAGAATAAACATTTCAACAATCCAAAACAAGCCTTCTCTGACTAATATTATCAACTTCAATCAACGGGCGTACTTCTAATTTAAAAAAAAACACCCTTTCCTCAAAATGCTCAGGGTATATCCCCCTATAAACACAAGATTCGCCCTAGCGAATATATTAAATTCTTCTTACTATTACTATCAATCTGCCCGGGCCAAACATGATAGGGCATTCTTTACCCCTCATCAATCACATCTTAAAACGTAATTTCGTGCCATTCCCCCATAACTATTAAGAGCCGTCAAACGACCCACAGTGAATGACACAAAATCAACATAATTGCATGTGGCAAAATAATCAACATAATGATGTTGACGTAATGGTTGAGTACTTATCTTTGCCTCACTGCCTGCCCTTGACACGTGTGACCTCTCGACACCAAAAACGCCAATACCCCGGCTTCCCACACGCAAGACTGGTGCCCGACCTCCGACGGAAAACCCGACGTCACCCTTCCTCCGGGCGTCCCCAGACTGCACGGGCCTGCTGAGTCCTGAAGCAACCCGTCGAGATGACGGCGTTGTAGTGTATGGCCGGAACCCGCTGCCCCTATGCAGCCTCCTAGTCGGTCCATTGATGCCGCATTGCCCCTCGTCATGACCTCGGACTTCAATCCTTCTCTCGTCGACCGAATCGAAGGCCAGAACGTTGGCTTTGTACTCCACCACGGTGCCCCATCCATAGGGTGACTGATCTGCGATCTTCATTAGCTTCTGCTTGTGCTCCAAGTACAGGGTTCCTAAAAAACCGGTAAATAGGTATAACAACAGTGCATTAATATCACAAAAACGTAGAATCACAAGTGAAATAAATAAAGAATAACAAAATATTCATGTACCTTCGGACAAAAAGCCCTTAGCCGAAACTCACACAGCAGCCCTCACTTCGAATAACATAGTGTATATTTCAAACCAACTTTATGCTACTACCGAATCTCTTTCTCTCTAAAGGCATAGACCGCATATTATCTACTCAATTTTAACAATTAAATTTCCACTGAATTCATATTAATACGATTCGTAACTGAATTGAAATGCACTTAACTTATGAGTAACGAGCTCATCCAGCTCTTCCAACAGCGAGAAAATGGGACGCCTGAACTTGCTCCTTGAAGGTATTTAAAACGCCCGAGCCCCGAGGCATCCATTGTAGCTCGATGACAACGCCCTAAAAAAGAGAACTGGCTATACGCTGCGCAGTATGTGTTAACGATCTGACTGACAAACGTAGAATGACTACCCCTTCCAATACATGACTATGTCACCCTCCTCGGCCACATACCGAACCTATTCAAAAAAGCCCGCGCGAATCAACGGATTCGCTCCACTGGCTTCCATACAAAGCTGTCGTTTTAACGACCTGCCTGTTACAAACATAATTTCTCTGCTATACGCTGTAGCGCAGAGAAATAAACATCCCAGCAAAGTTACTAGATCCCTTTAAAACCTGAACAACGTTATGTATCAGTAGTTATCTCATGATTATTTGCAAAAAATAGTACATGTACATTTTTAAATGTTGCTTGTAAGTATCGGTTTCCATGTTGGTGTATATAATACGAGTGGTTTACGGGTACACCATGTGAGATGGGTGGATTGGTAAGCCCTGAAAAGGACTATGGTAGTCCTAGAAAGGACTGTTGGTGTAGTTCAATGGGACGACAGCAAGCTCATCACCACCATCAAACATTGGAACACACGCCGCATCCGAGAAGCCATGGAAATTCACCGCCACAACACAGTACCTCAAGATACAGGATTATACATCAGCGACATCTGGAAACCACTCATCAACAAGGACACAAATAGACCGCCGACACAGCCTACACAGCCAGCCACACATCACCCACCACCACCCACAGAGGAAACCGAGCAGCCTAGCGCCACTCAAATCCGCAACCAGCACACCGAAATGCAACAACCAGTCAGTCAGCGAGCCGAGAGGTTACAGCACCGCCAGCGTCAACAGCCAGCCAGCCAGCCAGTCGAACATCAACCGCCGCCACCCGCAGAGCAGCCTTGCGTCACCCACGTCCGCGACCAGCGAGCCGAGAGATTACAGCGCCGCCAGCGTCAACAGCCAGCCAGCCAGCCAGCCGAGCATCAAACGCCGCCACCCGCAGAGCAGCCTTGCGTCACTCACGTCCGCACCCAGCGAGCCGAGAGACTACAGCGCCGCCAGCGTCGGCAGCACACACAACGCGTCGCCGATAGCGCTCCTAATCGATAGTACGTCACCCGCGTCCGCAACCCATAGCCTAATAGCCGCGCACGCCAACAGATCCCTACTCCTGACGACATAGCATAGTATACAGTGCATACAACCCATGTTGTATGTATACACTGTATAGATACAATTCATAGTGTATGAAACGTAACCTCCTAACCTCCTTTTTTACACATTTTATATGCCAATGTAAATTAAATTGAAATAATTTTATATTTATTTCACTTAAATACTCTCACTTGATAGAGTTGCCTTTTTTTTTTTTTTTTTTTTTTTTTTTTCCCCTCCCCCAACGCAATCCCATGCAAGCGCCAATATAATTATACTTGATAGGCCACTTTCTCATGGCGGGAGCCCGGAGAAAGATACATTTATTATTCTACTTTGATAGAATCTTTATACATCGACCCGGGGCAGGGATCTAGTGGCAGGAGACCCAAGACCCCTGGCCCCCGGCCACGCAGCCCTCATATTGGTATGTAAATTAGCATAGGACTCTATATAAATTTAATACTCTTATTTAATTGAATCGCCATATATTTATTGAGATATTTATAAATGATTTATAAATGGAATTCATTACACTCACATTGAGCCAGAGCTACACCGGGGGCAGGGATCTAGTGGCGGGAGTCCCAAGACCCCTGGCCCCCAGCCACTCAGCCCTCATAATGGTTCTTAGGACCCTACATTATTGTTAGTAAATTAGTATGTAATTTTATATAAAAGTAATACTCTACCCTGAAAGAATCACTATATACTGTTTATGGCATATACCTATAAATGTGTTCTAAATGGAATTGATTACACTCACCTTGAACTAGAGTTACACCAGGGGCAGGGATCTAGTGGCGGGAGTCCCAAGATCCCTGTCCCCTGGCCACCTAGCCCTCATTATGGCTCTTAGGACCCTATATTGTTATTGTTTTATTACTTTACTTGCCTCATTAATTCATTATACCTCTTAGACTTGTATAAACTAGCATACAATGATATAGAGTACTCAAGGTATACATATTGTGCATACAGCCCTATGCTATGCATACGGTATACATTAAGCATAGTATACAGTGCATACAACCCATGTTGTATGTATACACTGTATAGATATAATTCATAGTGTATGAAACATAACCTCCTAACCTCCTTTTTTATACATTTTATATGCCAATGTAAATGAAATTGAAATAATTTTATATTTATTTTACTTAAATACTCTCACTTGATAGATTTTTTTTTTTTTTTTTTTCTTTTTTTTCCCAACGCAATCCCATGCAAGCGCCAATATAATTATACTTGATAGGCCACTTTCTCATGGCGGGAGCCCGGAGAAAGATACATTTATTATTCTACTTTGACAGTATCTTTATACATCGACCCGGGGCAGGGATCTAGTGGCAGGAGACCCAAGACCCCTGGCCCCCGGCCACGCAGCCCTCATATTGGTATGTAAATTAGCATAGGACTCTATATAAATTAAATACTCTTATTTAATTGAATCGCCATATATCTATTGATATATTTATAAATGATTTATAAATGGAATTCATTACACTCACATTGAGCCAGAGCTACACCGGGGGCAGGGATCTAGTGGTGGGAGTCCCAAGACCCCTGGCCCCCAGCCACTCAGCCCTCATAATGGTTCTTAGGACCCTACATTACTGTTAGTAAATTAGTATGTAATTTTATATAAAGGTAATACTCTACCCTGAAAGAATCACTATATACTGGTTATGGCATATACCTATAAATGTGTTCTAAATGGAATTGATTACACTCACCTTGAACTAGAGTTACACCAGGGGCAGGGATCTAGTGGCGGGAGTCCCAAGATCCCTGTCCCCCGGCCACCTAGCCCCCATTATGGCTCTTAGGACCCTATATTGTTATTAATATTATATATGACTATAACTGTACATTTAGTACAGCATAGCATAACGAAATGTGCGTAAGCATATATATAATCCCATAGTGGATACACTATATATATAAATATATTTATGTAAATATATAAACGTAATTGATATGACCCACTCTCAAAAAGGTATTACTTACTATATTATTTGAGCCCTGAAGCTAGATTTGAGAATATATACTATATTGATATAGGATTATAAGTACGCATTAATTTAATATCATCACTAGCGGCGGGAGACCCTAAGTGAAGATATATATAATAATAAACGAAAAGCCATTTTGAAATATTAAATAATATTATTTAAAAGTAAAGTCTGGCGCATATAATCTTATAGATTGAGGCGCCACTAAAACATCACCACCACCACCACCTCCTGACGACGGATAGTCAACCTATTCGAAACGTCGAGTCCCTCCTACCATCCACCCTCTCCTCGCAATACCAACAGTCCTTTCTAGGACTATCAACAGTCCTTTCTAGGACTACCAACTGTCCTTTTTAGGACTTTCCTAGAAAGAATACCAACAGTCCTTTTCAAGACTATCCCAACAGTCCTTTCTAGGACTAACAACAGTCCTTTCTAGGACTACCAATTGTCCTTTTTAGGACTCTCCTAGAAAGAATACCAACAGTCTTTTTCAGGACTATCCCAACAGTCCTTTATAGGACTACCAACAGTCCTTTCTAGGACTATCAACAGTCCTTTCTAGGACTACCAACAGTTCTTTTTAGAACTCTCCTAGAAAGAATACCAACAGTTCTTTTCAGAACTACACCAACAGTCCTTTCTAGGACTACCATAGTCCTTTTCAGGGCTTACCAATCCACCCATCTCACATGGTGTACCCGTAAACCACTCGTATTATGTACATTTTTATTGACGTATAATTTGCAGAAGAAGAAGGATGAGAATATAGAGAAATGTGAAGAATTTATGTCACTTTTTGTGGTTAAAATGTCTGTGGTTAAAATTATCAACGTGTTTGACGTTACTGGGAGTTGTACTATACGTAAAAGTTGGTGAAACAGGTGTTTGCTTTTCGTTTTCAAGAATCTTATTGGAACAGGGGAAATAGCTTTGCACACGACCCGATTATTGTCCTGACCAGTGGGCATGCATGGTGTGGCGAGATGCGGTCAACCCTGTAATGTCTGAACCTTCACAAACACACTCACACACATGCACACGCAACGAGGTTTTGTGCGTCTGGCGCCAAAACTGTTCAATAATAATGTAATAGCCCAGCTAAGAACTAGAAAGTTAAAAAGAAGGTAAGTCGGTATAAAAAGTCACAATCATGATAATTTTGGTTTTGGCTTTGTCCCATGCATACTAGGGCCCCATCATTACGTAATAACGTTCTCTCATTTTGAAAGGATGTGTAGTAAACCATTACAAGAAATTAAAGTACGGATTGAGATGGCAGCCCCCTCTAAGTATATAAGAATATACAAATATTCATAACAGGGGCGTAAACAAATTCGACATGGTTGATTTGATATGGTCTTTTGTTGCACTACTCTAAGAAGGAGACAAATTCTGAGGTATAAGTGCCTTGACTGAAGGAAGGAGAACTAACGAGATCGATTTATTCTAAAAAAACAAATCAAAAACCGCCCGACATAAATGACCTACTTTACTTTAAAACCTTTCTATTGCCATGTAGACAAGATTCTTGTCGAATCGCTTTTATACCTGCCTAGCGGCCCGGGTGAGAAGTTAGGGATCAACAACCTGTCGTTGTTATTGCTGCAAAGAGGTTGGTTATACATGTCTATCGAGTAAGGTTTCAAATTAAAGGGTAGTTGAGTTTTGGTAAAGAGAGTGCAGTTTTGGTCAAACTGAATTTCAGTAACCATGGTAACCAAAACCTGCACTATTACATTACAAACTAACAGTTATAAATCCACCATGCTCGAAAGGAATACAACATTACAAATAACTAAGTAAAAAGCCCGTTATCATTCAAAAAGAGGGCACTTTCTAAACACTCATCGGTTTCAATCATTATTGTGCATGTGATGTTTTGTTGAAATAGTGATTAGATAG